>JAOXYA010078163.1:0-11401 GCA_028565675.1 Sorex palustris
TCTGTCTGTCTGTCTGTCTGTCTCTCTCTCTCTCTCTCTCTCTCTCTCTCTCTCTCTCTCTCTCTCTCTCTCTCTCTTCTTTTTCTCTCTCTCTCTTTAAGTTTAGGAGACAATAGTCCTGCTAAAGCCCCACTCAGCTTACTTCTGGTTTATTTAATTGATAATAACTTTTCTTATCACAAGGAAGCCAGGGAAGTCAGGTTTTTACTACCTATACATTATAACAGTAATAGAAACTAAAAATAATGTGTGACCTTCTAATATTGCCTCACTGTAGTAGAGAGTGAAGCAGAATGTTTCCTATTCTTGCCCTGATCATTTTTTCCTGATATATGGTTATTATGCTTTTTATTCTGTTGGGTCTTTTACATGTCTAAGCCTTTTCTTGTATGTCTAATACATTTTATTTCCTATTAATGTGCCTTATTTTCCTCTGGAAAATAGTTTCAGCTCCTTTTTTGGATTAATATTTTATTTGTTCCATCCTTGCTTTTCTTCATTGATGGTTTTGTGATATTTGTAAGTACTTTAAATTTTTATTATCAATAAGCTTTTACTCAAAATGAAGATATTAAAATAATGTCTACAGAATTTTTCTAGTCAATCAATATAATCTTTTGTATTAAACAACATAGAGTCCAATTTAGGCATACAGAATTTCTGGATATGTTTCCTTAATATAGTCTTATTAAAAAATTGCCCAAAACAATACAATAAAATAAAAATATGATTTTTAAATGTTGGTACCTCACCAGAAAAGATATACCACTGGTAAAGGTCATGTTCCAAATTCTATGTATCCAAGGAAATTAAAGTGAAGATAATGAGATCCCCACTATACATCACTGAGAATTGTCAAAATCTGCGACACTGGCCGGACCAAACTGCAGGGTCAGGATGTGAAGTAACACAAACTATGCTGCCTTGCTTGGGAAATACGACATGGCACTATCACTTTGAAATATAGTTTGGTGATTTCTTTGAATACTCTGCCTATAAGATCTAGCCACCTTTCTTCTTTGTATTTGCCAAAAAAACTGAAGACATATACCCACAAAAAATTTTCAAACAAATGTCTATGAAAGTTTTATTCAGAACTGCCTAAAGTCTAAAGCAATGATGATTTCCTTTCATAGATAGATAAAAATATTGTGGTGCATCCAGACAATAATAATTGCTTTTTAGTCCAAAAGTTGATCCTGGTGATAAGATTGGTGCTGGACATTGTATACCTGAAACTTAAATATAAGTATCTTTGTAAATCGTGGTGCCTTCATTTTAAAAAGGTTTTACTTTTTAATGGTCATCATCATCACGGTCCTCCTGTTATTCATCAATTTTCTCGAGCGGGCCCAGTAACGTCTCCATCATAAGACTTGTTGTTACTGTGTTTGGCATATTGAATACGTCGTGGGTATCTTACCAGGCTTTGCTGTGTGGGCGAGATACTCTCCGTAGCTTGCAGGGCTCTCTGAGAGGAGTGGAGGAATTGAACTCGGATCTGCCGGACCTGCTGCCCGCAAGACAAACATCCTACCTCTGTGCTATCACTCCAGCCCTTTTTAATGGTAATGAGAAAAAAATAGAATCAGATGAAGTTTTCCAAAAATCATTTGAGCCTGTTCAGTACCCATAAATCCCTTTTATCACCTAGAGTGGGGGTGAGGGACGGGCAAAATGATATCATTAATTGTATACTAATTTATTTAAATTACTATATTATGAGTTTGAGTGTTACTCTAATCTCAGGATACCTGTGCCAGGCAATTAATTCAGACCAGTTTTCTCTAAAACTGCATTAAGAGGAAACATGACCATCTGCTGAGGCGAACTCCTCTGGTTGTTGGTCTGTGGTTATATCTTCCTTCTCCTTTGGGTTTGTAGGGAAGTAACTCCACCCCTTTTGTCATCATCTTGACCAATCAGTATCCCACAGATATTTCTCAAAGAAAAATAAGGCTGTAACATCAAGTTTCTGAGGGTTCAGTATTCTGCAACATGCAGAATATTTCCTCCAATGTTTAAACAAATTGTGCAACTTTCATCCCCTATACATTAGAATTGTCAAAATATTTGATGGACAGCTTTGTATGTTAGATAAATATTTGAATGCTCTACTTTGACCCATTAACCAAGTGATTTTAAAAGAGAGCACCTAACATGGGATGATTCTACAGCCACTTCATACAAATGTGCTTGTAGTTATTCCAAGTGGGTTCTTTACTGATGCAGCTTAACTGATACAGACATGAAAATAGAATACTGAAGACAGGTCAGGTAAAAATTTTGGTCTTCTATCATAAGTCTTTTTATTATTTCTTACTACTTAACTTAAGGTCTATGACCTAAGCATCTTTTAATGTGCTTGTTGGTCATTTGCAAGTCTTGGGAGAAATATCTTTTGTCCATTTGTGAATTTGGTTGTCTGTTTATTTTTTTTGTCTTTGAGTTTGAAAACTTGACTGTATTCTCCAGATTCAAATCCCTTAGTTAGTATCCAATAAACTTGCAAAACTTTTTGCCATTGTGTAGATTCTCTTTTCAATTTTTGGCACATTTTTAAAATTTTTTGAAGTCCCATTTTTTTTCTTTGATGACTCATCTCTTTATATCATTTCCAAGAATCCACTGCAAATATGAGATCAGAAATATTTACCTTTTCTGGGCTTCTGGCTCAACAGCAGACTAATTTACTTGCAAATATGAGGTCCTGAGTTCTATCTCCAAAAATCAGGGAACAAAAGATTTATCCCGACATATTCTGAAATTTTTACAGTTTTAGATTCTAATTTTACGTCTTAGCGATGGAACAGGATTGAGACCTAAGAGATAACCCTCAGGTCTGTTCCTCAGTCTATGACAAAGATATTGGGTACATGAAATAGAGCAAAGAAACTGATTGTGTTCAGGTAACTGAAGAGCTTCATGCACGATAAAAAAAAAAAGAAAAGAAAAGCAAGAAAGAAACCGGGTCTCTATTTCCAACCACACACAGATGTTAGTTCTTTGTGGATTAAAGACCTTGAGATTAGGGAGCTGGAGGGACAATGCAGTGGGCAGAGCCCCCGTGTACCAGATTCATCCCTGGTACTGCCTGGTCCTCGTGTCCCAGTGGAAGTAAGTTGTGCACCAAGCCGGGCATATTCCCCAGGCATCACTGAAAGGGATACTCAAAACAAACAAAACGGACGTGGAGACGGGACAAGAATCCATAAAAATACACTGACGAAAGTGGATGTAGAACTACCCAGGATGTAGACCTCAGAGGTGCCTTCACTGGTTTAATTTCATTGGAAAAGACAACAAAAACAATAAAGCAAGCTATGTGAAACTAAAAAAGTTTTGCATGGCAAAATAAATAGAACTAACATGATACTCTATTGAATGGGAGAAAATATTTGCCCACCATCCAAAAGAGAAAGGGCTCATATAAAGTATGCACAAAGTTCAAGAACAAAAATCAAGAACCCTGTCAGAAAAGGAGGAGAGGAGATGAAAAGATACTTCCCTGAAGAGGACAATAGTAGCCTGTAGCACTGTACTACTGTCCTTCCATTGTTCATCGACTTGCTTGAGCGGGGACCAGTAACATCTCCATTGTGAGACTTGTTGTTGTTACTGTGTTTGGCATATTGAATACGTCACGGGGAGCTTGCCAGGCTTTGCCATGCGGGCAGAATACTCTCGGTAGCTTGCCGGGCTCTCCGAGAGGGGTGGAGGAATTGAACCCAGGTCGGCAGCGTGCAAGACAAATGCCCTACCCGCTATGTTATTGGTTCGGCCCTGGCAGCCTGTAAGATCTATGAAAAAGCGTTCATCGTTACTTATAATCAGGGAAATGCAAATCAAAACAGCAATGAGATTTCTCATACCAACGAGAAGGGCATTTATTGAAAAAATTAAAAAGAGAGAAAGGAAAGACAACCTTGAAACAACCAGAGCTGGTAAAAGAGAACCCTCATTCTCTGTTGGTGGTAATGTAAACCGGTTCAGTCTCTATGTAAACAGTATGGAGAGTCTCCAGAAAGTAAGAATAAACTTCTCATATGACCCAGCGATTCTTGGCACCGATCCAAAGAACACAAAATCATTAACTTAAAATACACTCACACCTATGTTCACCGTAGTGTGGAGTTTAATAGCCAGGATATCGAAATAACCCAACAGCCCAAGAGCAGATGAACTGATAAGTCATGGTATACACACAATGGAATATTAATCAGCTATATGAAAAGATCCATCTGCACTTAATTGCAAATCGGATGGATCTGGACGACATCCGTGAACTGAAGTAAGTCAGAGGGTGGACATGTGCCAAAGGTTCTCACTCATCTGTCATAAAGAGAGAAACGAGGGATTAGACAATACTGAATGATGACAAACCTTTGCTTTGCCTTGGATTACAAAACTGGTTTCCAAACAATGGGGAAAGGGGTGAAGGGTATGAAGAGCTGGGCTAGAAGTAACCAAAGGACAAGTCACTTTTTCAAACAAAGGACAGTCTTTAGTCAAAGCTCTTGGGTGAAGATACAGTAACTCCGTTCCTCAGGACCACAAACAGGAATGCTATTGTAACCATGTTACCTAAACTACAGTTAAAAAATTTGAAGACTTTTAAAGACTAAAATCAGTTTAAATCTTTGATTCATCCATGTTTATTTTTTGTATGTGCCATAAAACTGAGGTTCAACACCATTCTTTTTTTGGGGGGGTTGGGTTTTGTTTGTTTAGGCGGTGCTCAGGGGTTACTCAGGAATGACTCCTGGCAATTACCCTGGGAACCATATGGGATGCCAGGGATCAAACCCAGTTGGCTGCATGCAAGGCAAGCGCCCTGCCCACTGTACTATCTCTCTAGCCCCTATCAACTCATTCTTCTGCGTTTGGAGACCCAGTTATCCCAGTGCCATTTGTTCTACACCCTCACTTTATTGTCTTGGCAGCCTTGTCAATTAGTCATAGATGAGTTGGTTTATTTTTAGACTCTCATTCTATTCCATCGATCCGCATGGTGATCATTTTTCAATTGGCATGCCTAAGAATCGGTCAGAGGGCCCAGGAGACTGTACACAGGGCTGAAGTCCATGCTTCACATGTGAGACCCCGAGGCTCTGTTTCCCTTATCACCTGGTCCCTGAGCACCGCTGGGAGTGGCCCCCAAATTAGGAGCTCCAACCTGTCTTACCCAGAGTCATGGTAACATCGGCAAATCCTGGTCAAAGGTTAGATACACAGAACCTGGGGAAATTGGTAAAAGAGTAGAACCTATTGGCCCTCAATTCCGTGTTCTCCCTTCACTCGGATTCCTCTTTTTTCTTTCCCTTCATGTCTCAGTAAATTTTGTTCAACCATAATGCCCAAAAGGAGAGGAGAATTAGGGGAGAAGAGGAGAAAGAGGAAGAAAAAAAGGAAGAGGAGGAGGGGGAGGAGGAGAAAAAGAGTTCCTGTCACAGAGGCAGGTGGGAGGAGGGGGTGGGAGGGAAACTGGGAACATCGGTGGTGGGAAATGTGCACTGGTGAAGGGACGGGTTGTTGGAACATTATATGACTGAAACCCAATCATGAACAACTTTCTAACTGTATATCTCACAGTGATCCAATTTAAAAAATTAGGAAATAAAAGTAAATTTTGTTCAATACACAGACATATATACTGAGACAACAATTGTTATGCATATGGAATTTGAAATATATGTGGACACAGCCCAGGCAGGCTTGCTCGGCAGACCTGTTCCGGAATTGATGCTCCTTACTTGGTGGCTGAACTTGTTCTACAAATACCAGTAAACATCTCAAGGCAGGGCGGATCCACCAAGGACATGGCAAACAGAGCACGGTGCTCCATCTGCCAAAATCAAGAACTGTAACGCATTCAATCGAGGAAGCTGTTTTGGCTCATCCTCCAATTCTGGGTTGAGTCACAGAGAAGTTTTATTTTCTTTCTTCTGACCAAGTGGTCAAACTTTCTGGAAACAAATTTAAGTTGAGATAAATTCAATCCCCTGGTCTGAATCATTTAATATTTAAATGTTGTTGTTTTGTTTGGGCTGGAGCGATAGCACAGTGGGTAAGGCATTTGCCTTGCACGTGACTGACATGGCCGACCCAGGTTCAATTCTTCTGCCCTTCTTGGAGAGCCCAGCAAGCGATCAAGAGTATCTCACCCGTACGACAAAGCCTGGCAAGCTCTCAAGCTCCCCGTGATGTATACAGTATGCCAAAAACAGTAACAACAAGTCTCACAAATACAATTTGTTGTGAGATATTACTGGTGCCCGCTCAGGCAAATGGATGAACAACGGGAGGACAGAGCTACAGTGATATAGTTTTGTTTGGGGTCAGACCTGAGGCAGTTAGGGCAGCCTCATGGTACTGGGGCCGGAACCCAGAGTACTCACGTGCACATTAGTCCTTGAGCCCTTTATGTCATTTACATGGTTATGATGTGTTGCTTACGCTTACATATTTATACTTCTTGCAAACAATAAATCTCTTATTCATTAAAGAACTTAGACAATTCACTGAGTGTTTATTTTGTGCATCATGGTAGATTGGGGGGGCATTTATTCACTCATTTAAAAAATACTGTCCATGCACAACTGCTGTGGGTGCTAGGGTGGGGTAGGACACTCCCACCTTCCTGTCACCTGTTACCAGTCCAACCTAGGAAGGCCGAGGCTGCAGAAACTCTACACAATATTTCCAGGACTCCACCAGCCCTGCTTCCCCTGCCATGGGGTTGGGTTCTGGGGCGCTCAGCCCCAATTTAGGGAAGTCCACAACTACCCATTCCCCTCACCCCCATCTCAGCCAACACAGAGGCGCTTTCATGGGGAATTTTACTCAGGGACACCCCCAAAGAACAAGAGCAAAGAAGAAACCATCCAGAGAGAGAGGACAGCGGGGAAGGTTCTTGCCTCGCAAGTGACCAACCCAAGTCTGATCCCTGGCACCACATATGGGTCCCCTGGGTCCCTCCAGGAGTGATTCCTGAGCACAAAGTCTGGATTTAGCCCTGAGTATCACCGGGTGTGGCCTACACACCCCCTCCCCGTAGCCTCACCCCCTCCAAAATAAGAAACTCATCTGAGGCGAAGCAGGCCTAAGCCTGGATGACCGCTCCCCATGAAACAGCACTCTCCCTGAGTCCATCCGAGCCTCACGTCCTCTCTGACCACCCCGGAACTCCTGTCCACTCTGCCTTTGGGGGGGCAGACTTTCGGAAGGGTCTCGAGGGAAGGGCCAGGATCATCCTGGCATCTCGGAAGCTTTCCTGATTGGGCTTCAGGAGCTTCTATGCCATGAGGGTGAGCATAGAAATCACCCTTCCCCCAGCCCCACCCCCCACACAAGCCCTTGCCTTTGCAGGGGTGAGAGGTGACAGTACAGAGGGAGGCAAGGTGCCATGTGACTGAACAGTTCCAACGGAGGAGTCACGCAAACAAACCTGACGGTGACCTGGCCCACGCTCCCCTCCTGGACACAGAGACCTTCTGGGTCTGGTTCTGGCCGATCTCAGGGCTGTGCCAGCCCCTCTGGGTGGCCCAGTCCGCTCTCCCCGCTCTAGACTCAGCCTGTCACACTCCCAGCGGCCTGTCTGACTTCTCCTGTTTTCTTCTTTCTCTTCAGGTGCAGTTCCCTGATGCTGCCACTCTCCCTCCCTCCCTTCCCTCGGCCATTGCGGGGAGGATGGGGCAGCCAGCAAGTGGTGTTGCTCGCTCAAGGGCTGGCAGCGGGCACGGATGTGGGATCACATTGGTTTGTCCTTTCTGCCTTGCCACGGGGAGCTTGGGGTTTTTGGGTTACTCCCATCACAGGGCACCCATTCCTCTGTGTTTATTTGCTATCTCTTTCTTTGTGCTCTGCTTCCCCAACCAGTCAATCACCTTTATCTCCTAATCAGACTCTGTTAAATACTGTAAATATTGCTTATAAATATTGTAAGCATTGCTTTTCTCTTCTCCTTAGAGCCTTTGCATAGTCAATTCAGAGCAATGTGCTTTTTGTATAGACACAGGAAGACAGTTAATGCTATGCTTTCGTAACTTGGGAGTTAATTGACTCCGAATAATATTCACTCTTGGGCATCTGCTTTCTCGACTTAAGCCTCAGTTGCCCTTACTTCCTAGATCCCCAAAAGCAGGGTCCCGATGAGGGACTGGATGGACCCAGGGCAAGCTGTGAGCTACCCTCGCATCGAAATGGGCCAGGCCAAAGCACCATAATACTTAACTACGAGTTGAGAGCATGGTCATGGATAAATTCTGTCACGATCCAAAAAGTAACAACTAGCTTAGGACCCTGCTAGGGTTAGGAAAGATTAATCTGTCCTGAGCACTGTAGTCTGAGCTCTATAGCGAGATGTCCCTAGGAGAGGCACCCGACAAGCTTCATGTGTGTCTTCCAGTGTCTATGTTATCCTACACACGGCCCTGCCCGGTGCTCACTCACTCTGTGAGCTCCCCGGGCCCATGGAAGTGCTCCCCCCACTCCTGGCTGGGGAACGTGGGAGCTGACCCGTGGTTCTGGGCGAGCACACGGGAGCCTTGCCAGGGTCACCCCAGGTGTGTGCAGGCAGCAGCCGAGTGCCAACCTGCGGCCTCCTGTCCTCAAGGGGCACAAATGACTCTGGTGCCATGGAGACACCATCTGCCCCCATCCCTGGCTTGAATTCTTGCCTCTGTCTGTGAGTCTACAATGAGCCCCAACAAACTTTAAGGGAAGGCCAGAGAGTAACTCCCGGGGTTAAGCAATAACCTCACACACAGCCGATCAGGGGTCCCATAGGGTCCCCTGAACCCTGCCAGGAGTGATTCCTGAGCACAGAGGCAGGGATAGACCCTGAGCAAAGACGGATGTGACCCAACACACCTCCCTATAATTTTCATTGTCTCCCCGCAGTTGGAAAAAAAAAGGAGGGAGGAAAGCAGGGTAGGGGTTGTGTGTGTGTGTGTCCCATGTTGGTCACAGATCAAAAAGAGAGGCACCCTGAATCCTTGAGAGCCCCCTGTAGTCACTCCATCCTTGTCCCTCCACCAGAATAAGTGGCTTGGGGGTCTGGGATCTGGCCTACCATTGGCTTTGAACTGTGTCCTGGAGGAGGTCTTCCAATTCCTTCTGACCTGCTCCAGGACCCCTGCCAACTTTCCCCTGTATCTCCCCCAGGGGCTTGGGGTGGTCCTGGGGAATGGGAATGGCGCTGATGGGGGTAATGAAGGCTGACAGTGGTGGTGGGTGCACACGGCGGGGGGCAGGCACAGGAGGAAGGACCCTCACATCCCTCTCCCTTTCAGTCTTAAATTCTAGAAGAGAGAAAGGCAGGCAGAGCTGCCCCACACCGACCTGCACCCGGTGGGAAATGTCCTGCCCCCCCAAGCCCACACAGAGCCCACGCATCATCCGCCTGGACACGAAACACCTGTCCATCAGGCTGCTTTGAGGGTTCAGTTTGGGGGTGACCCCTGGCTCCAGGAGCGCAAGGATTATTCCTGGCTCTGTGATCAGAGGCCACTCCCGGCAGGGCGCGGGGGTCCCTGTGTGGGGCTGGGGATCAAACCAGGGTCAGCTGTGCGCGAGGCAAACACCCTGCCCGCGGTGTTGACATGCCAGCCCCCAACATCTCATCTGACAAGGCAGCCTCAGTATTTCACTCTCCCAGCCCCGGCAGGCTGACATCTCCGGAGAGCACGGCCACTCACTCCAGCCCCGACTTCCTTGGTCCTTTTGGCCCAGCCCAGAGCCTGGAAAACCCCTTCTTGCTTGCAGCCCTGCCTGGTCCCCAGGTGCGTGCCACAACCTCCCTCTTGGGGACCAAAGGGGTCCCAAGCCTCGGCGGTCAGGTACCACACTGGGGGAAACAGGACAGAAAAGGTCAGAGGGTCCAGCGTGGAGGAGCAATGTCACCCCCCGGCACCTCCTCTGCCAGCCTCCCTGTGCCCTGAGTCTGCTCCAGCCTCCGTTATTCCTCACAGAGCTCTCTGGGAATTCCCACATTGGCACCAGGCGCACCCCAGCCTTGTCACCCCCTAGCCCCCCACGGACTGGGACTGCTTCTGGCACTTAAAGGTAAACGCATTTGGCCTTAGAGGAGCCAGCCAACCTCTCTCTGGGGAATTTTCAAAGAAAGAAAACCCGGACTGGGAGGGGCATGGCTGCACTGCAGGACAGTGTGTGTCCCCGAGGACCTTCTGCTTGTGACCATGATGGGGGAGGGGAGCTGGGGGAGCAGGGGGAAGGGGCAAGTTCAGAAAAGCAACTTCAAGGGCATGGGTTTGGGGCAAACAAGGCCCGGCACACAGAAGATTCTTTTTTTTTTTTTTAATTTTTATTAGTGAGACATCATGAGGTACAGTTGTAGACTTACAAATTTTTGTGCTTGGGAAGATTCTTAAGGTTTGTTACACGGGACGGCGACTCCCAGCGAGCCACGAGAGGGCAGAGGACAGCAGACACCCAGCAGCAAGGTCACCGAGTCCCAAGGTTAGTTTCCGACTGGAACTGACCAGCCCGTCTGGGAGACACTCCTCACTCTGGACAGTCGGCGGGCAGCGGGGCCAGGAGAGAGAGCATCTGTATTTCCGTCTGCGACCTGCTGGGCACTGGGTAAACGTGGCCGCAAGGATAAATGTGCCTTTCCAGCTCACCCCGAGTCCTCTCTTAGGGCGCTGACCAGTGGAAGATCAAGCACCGGGGCTGGCGTGATGGTTCAGAGGGCCGGGTGCTTTCCTTGCATGCACCCAGGTTCTGTCCCTGACACCACTTAGTGTCCTCCCAACCAGTCCGCCAGGAGTGGTCCCCGAGTGAGGAGTGAACCCTGAGCATGACTGGGTACGCCCGCCTCACCCCCTAAAACAAAAGGTTCAAGGAGGAGCTACGGATCGTCCCCCGAGGCCAGGCTGACAGCCACGTATGAATCAATCTGGAAGGATCTGCCAGAAAGAGACTTCGGGGAGTTCCGTTCCAAGATGGTATTAGTCTGTCCTGGGGTGAGCACTGAGAGGCAGAGAAAGGGAAAGGTCTCCCATGGATATCTCACGGGTGAGGGTCCGGGACAGGGGTCTTTCTATTACAGTTGGAACAGGACACAGGCAGGGTGGGCCACACCCAGTGCTGCTCGGGGCTTGCTCTTGTCTCTGCGCTCAGGAATCACCCCCCGGGGTGTTTGGGGCACCATACGCAGAACTGGGGATCAGACCGGGGGCAGCCAAGCTCCTTTCCCACTGTGCTCTCTCTCTCTCTCTCTGGCCCCTGAGGTCTGTTTTTGCTTTTGATTTTTTGACCTCGAATTTGGGGATATGAATGGAAAGTCTTAAATATGTGTAAAACTAGGCCCTCCCGTTGATCGTCGATTTGCTCGAGCGGGCCCAGTAACGTCTCCATTGGAGACTTTGTTGTTACTGTG
>JAOXYA010078174.1:0-11401 GCA_028565675.1 Sorex palustris
TGAAACTCCCTTGTACCCTCAGTTTTCCGAATGTTAACTCTTTACATAACTAACCAAAGTATTTTTGAAAACAAAAGTTAGACTGGTGAGATAGTATGAAGAACTTTGTATGTGTGAAGTCCTGAGTTTCAATCTGGCATCACGTGGACCCACAGATACAGCACTCTACATGTATTCCTGGAAATCCCCAGAGTCAAATAAATAGGTCAAACTTTGAAGCATCAACCCTTTTGGGTCAATATTGCCAGGATTCCTGACCATTTGCTTGGAATGTTCCTTTCCTACCAAAATAACAAAAAAACAAAACCCTAAAATATCATCCATCCTATAGCTGCAGATTCTGTAAAACACTGACAGTCTTCCCATTAATGCACATTACTGCCCAAGAATCATACCAGAATGTCACACTGCATTTAGTGGCAGATTCTTTTGATAAACCAGTCCTGGGTATTTGCTAGCACAAAGAGTTTTTTGTGTATTTATATAAATAATTATGGAATTCTCTTCAAAAGCAGTATAGGAGTGTTCCTAAGATTGGTTGGTAACTTAATGTGATTTCATTTAGCAGGGTAATCCTAGGAAGAGCTTGAGATGAAAACTTTAAAAAAAATTTAATTTTGTTTATTGGCTTTGGGGGTCACACCCAGTGATGCTTAAGGGTAACTTAACTCCTGGCTCTCTATTCAGGAATTACTCCTGGCAGTGCTCAGAGGACCATATGGGAGGATGGGGATCGAACCCAGATTGACTGGGTACAAGTCAAATGCCCTACCTGCCCTATCCCTCCAGCCCCAAGATGGAAACTTTCATGAAAACAAAAAACAAAGAACAATCAATCTGATGGTGTTACTTTGAGCTATGCAGTGAGTTATAGGTCCACATAACATAGGATCAGGAATCCAAGGTAGCAGTAAAGATCAATTCTTACTTAAGCTGAGGTTTCATGTTCCTGCCACAGAGCGAGCCACCCTGTGGGCAGCTCTTCACTCTCAAGTTGTGAGGAAGAGGAAATGATCTCAGTTTAGCTGCCACAGAAAACCAATGCACCTCAGCAATTGGAGCTGCTCAACTGGAACTGTTGTGTACCACCCCCTCAGAAGATAGGGGTGGGGGTAGAGACTGGAGGGGGTGGGAGATGCAGTGACTCAGATGTTTAATCCTGTTTGAATAGCAGTCAGTTTCACCCACTTCTCTTAATAGTTTCAACTTCATGGACAGGAATTTGAACTTGGGGCGGGAGGGGAGACAGAGGTAGTAACTTCAGTTATGAGATTAACAGATGCATGATGTAATATTTTCATTTTAATTTTTGTATTTTAAAAATGTAAAACACTGTGATTTACAAAGTTATTCAATATTGAGTTTCAGGCATAGTGTTCCAACACCGATCCCATCACTAATGTCAACTCCCCTCCACCAAAGTGGATGATGTAATTTTTAAAAATTTTTACGGGGATTGGCTTGTTTATTTCAAAAATCCATAGCCACATGTTATGGTATTTTAAATATATAATAAGTATTACATCATATATGCGAATTACTCGGGTTTTAATTTACTCATATTTGCCTGAAGCAGGTAACACCATTTTAAAAAATATTTTTTAATCAATCACCATCGTCTACAGTTACAAAGTTGTTCATGACTGAATTTCAGTCATGCAGTATTCCAGTGCCCATCCCTTCAGCAAGCATATTTCCTACCACCAGTGTAACCAGTTTTTCTCCTACCCATTTCTCTCACCCCATAGGTAACACTGTATTATCATAAAAACCATGATTAGAAATTTAAAATCTGTTCGGCTCCATTCTCACAGGGAAAGGGTTTCTGTTGAGTTAAGGTCTCAGGGACTCTGTATCTTCTCTCTTCTTACTTTCCTGAGACCCACATCCCCATCCCAGAATCACAGGCTTAACCCACCCAAACCAGCTGGCATTGCTCTTTTCTAGTCTCTCAACCCCTCTTTTTTCTTTTTTGGCTATAACATGTAGAACACATGCATCTTGTCATAAATATCTGTGTCTCCCTGAAACTATACAGGAACTGTGTATAGATATGGAGACTATAATTGAATGAGCTAAGAGGGGCTCAGGCAAAAAGTCTGTAAACCCCTCTGGCCCCCGCTCTTACCAGTTGTTCTCTCTAAGCCTGGGTTTCCCAGATGAAACAGGATGAACAACCGGTTCTTTTTCCAGTAAATTAGAGTTTCCCTGAATCCAGTGCTGGGCTGATGACTGCTTCATGACTGCATGCATCTCTGAGTTGATGCTGGCACTGAGGCAACTGAAAGATCTCTTTACTTGTCTCCATCCACTGGACTTCATACAGCCTGCTGTCCAGCCCCATAGAATGGTAAGATCATTAGAGCCTCATCACTGAAACTCTGTTGGAATGATGCCCTGGAATCTCTGGAATTGCCTCTTCTGAATGATTTGACCTCAGCACACATCATCTTCTCGGCTAGGGAAGATTGAACATCTGCAGGAAGCTGGACACTTTGAAGGAAGGGCTTATTCGCTAAAACCAACATCCCCTTCAGTGTAATGTGTGTAAAACATTATGTCTAGGCAAAATAGGATCTCCCTACAGGTTTCTATATATGTAGAAGGATCATCATTTTTAAAGGATTGTAATAGTGACTTCTGTCCTGCAGAGTCTGATGTTATGATATTGGTTGATATGATTGGGTTTTATTTTTATCTACAAGATACTTATTTAAATACTTCATATACTAGTAATTATTTCTTTGTGTTTAAATTATATGAAATTTCATAAACTTTGAAACCTTCTATGACTGGTTGTTTTAAACGTTTATTTAGATGGAGAACCAATGCACACCTCTCTTAGTGGATCAAACAAAGAAGATTTAAGACAACATGCTTTTCTGTAGTGAAAAGGGAGAGACTAATTTTCCCTGAGGTTAAGTCATTGAATGGAATAATATCAGGTATAAAAATTTTTAAAAAGTGTTACTTTTCCCCAAAAGTAGCAGATAGGCATTTTGAAAATGTGTATGTTTAAGAGCTAGCATTGATTTTTGATAAGTTAAGAAAAAGTCACCAGGGGCTGGAGCAATAGTACAGCAGGTAGGGCATTTACCTTGCACGCAGCCGACCCAGGTTCGATTCCCAGCATCCCATATGGTCCCCTGAGTATTTCCAGGAGTAATTCCTGAGTGCAAAGCCAGGGGTAACCCCTGAGCATCTCCAGGTATGACCAAAAAAAATCAAAAAGAAGAAGAAGAAAAGGTGACCAACACATGATTGTTTTAACTGTGAAGCTCCAGTCAACTGAGATAGAAGGTACCAGGGGTCCTGATCAGTGGTCTCTAGGCCCAGGTGAGAGAAAAACCCCTAGGTGGATAACAGTCTTGTTGACAAGAATTTCAGTGTATTCACACACAAGTTTTGTTCACAGTCATTTTGGTTTCAAAAGTGTTTCCGTCAGGTATTGATTTTCAAGTTCCCCCAAAGTTGACCAATCACATTCATGTTGTATTCAGCTGCCAATATGGGCAGCACATGCAAATAATGCTGGAAGTGGTTAATATAACCTTAGCTCTCCTCCACCAAAAGCAGACATGCAGACTTTGCCTCTCTCTGAGTGTTAGAACATGGCCCCGTAAAAGGAGGTGGGATAAAGGGGAAGAAGAATTTGTGATGATGGTGCCAGACCCATAAGGATTCAGCAGTCAGTGGAAAGGCAGAAATCTTCTTTGGGCCCTGGTATTGGAGTTTCAGAGTAAAGTCTACAAAACATGTCCACAAGAAAACACTTAAAACCTTATTGTCTGTATGTATCTCTGTGTGTCTGTATCTCTGTTGATCTGACTACCAGTTTACCTCTCTGTTTCTCTGTGTCTCTGCCTCTCTTTGTTTCTCTGTCTCTGTGCTTGCACTCTCTCTTTCTTTCTCACACACTTTCTCTCTCTCCTCTATTCAGCCTTCTCTCCTCTTAGGGTCTTCTCCTTTACTAAATTTCTAATTTCTCAGAGACAGAACTGCATCTTACCTGTGGAGGAAAAACAGTTCCATAATCAAGTCAGCTTCTTGCTCACCTTAAACTGTGAGCTGTCTGCTGTCACATTCTTCTTCCAGATCAAGGTCATTTCTTCAAGACATTTCTTTGGTTGACTTCTTAATCCCAATAATTTCTGAAGAATATGAATCCCATCCTTCCCATTCTCTTATCAGGGTCAACGGAAGAGCTTCTTTTAATGGTTATGCTTTTGTTGAACACAGCAAATAGCGAGGGTATACTGAGGTAATTTTCTTACTTGGAAAGAAATAGCAAGACCCCAGATGAGTCTCAGAAGTGCTTTTCAGGAGGCAGTAGACCTCAGAAATTCAATTAGGCCCCCATGCATTTACCAGTAGCCTCAGATTTATGAGAACCAGATGTTAATATAAACTTTATATATCTATGCAATAATGCCTGTTTATAGTTTAGATTCTCAGATCACTGAAATATTAAAGCTTTATTATTCTCAGGGAAGCGTATTACTTTACAATTCAACTTTTTAATGTAAATGTATAATCATTCATTATAATACAATAGCCCCTAGGTCTGTGAAACCCTGGAATAGCACTGCACTGTTCTCCCATTGTTCATCGATTTGCTCAAGTGGGTACCAGTAACATCTCACAACAAATTGTGAGACTTGTTGTTACTTTTTTTTTTTTGCATATTGAATACGTCATGGGAAGCTTGCCAGGCTTTGCCTTACGGGCAAGATACTCTCGGTAGTTTGCAGGGCTCTCGAACCTGGGTCGGCCGCAAGCAAGGCAAACGCCCTACCCACTTGCTGTCGAAACCCTGGAACAGAGTACTTAATAGAACACTTAAATGCACATGTATAAGCACGCACACATACACACACTCCTATCAGTGCTAATAGGTTGTATATGAATATAAGAAGACTCAAGAGTGATTGCTGTTGGGGTCACAGTGCTATTCAGAAAGGGAGCATGATATTAGTGGACATACAAGTTCCTGAGTTTGAAATATCTGAAGATATGGAAAATAAGATTTTTATTTTAATAGGGTTGAATATCCAATATGCCAAACACAGTAACAATAAGTCTCACAATGGAGATGTTACTGGGCCTGCTTGAGCAAATCCATGAACAACAGGAGGACAGTGCTACAGCGCACAGTTGGATACACAAGTTTGTACTTTATAGATGCAGTCTAAAAAATCAAATAAATTTTGGAGGTATCAATACATAGATGACCCTAGTGCTGTGAGACCAAATGAGTGCTGATGTGCATGTAGCTGGAATTTTCATGATGACTATTTGAGAAGCTCTCTGTTTCTCTTCAACCTGAACAATTTCATGTTACAGAAATAATCAGAACTAGTGACACAGACAAATAAGAAAAGGTGAGGGGGCAGGAGCGATAGCACAGTGGGTAAGGCATTTGCCTTGCATGTGGCCGACCTGGGTTCAATTCCCAACAGCCCATATGGTCCCTCAAACACCACCAGGAGTAATTCCTGAGCACATGAGTTAGAAGTAACCCCTGTCTATCACTGGGTGTGACTCCAAAATAAAAAGCAAAAAAGAAGAAAAACAAAAAAGGTGAATGGGATGGAATGATAGTAAAGCAGGTAGTGCATTTGCCATGCACACAGCTGACCTGAATTTGATCTTTGGCACAAAATATGGTCCCCCAAGCTCGCCAAGTGCTCACCAAGTGCAGAGCCAGAGCCAGAGGCATGCCTTGAGAACAGCTGGGTATGGCCAAAAACCAAGAGGGTGAGGGTTGGGGAGGGAAGGTGAACACAGTAGTATTTCTAATTATTTAATTAAAAAGTTAAATCAAGTTGATGCTTTTTCCCACACTTCTTAGTCTTTATTAATTTTTAAGTTTCAGGTGACCTCTATTTACTAAATATAACCTGAAACATGAGAGTAAAATAATGCCCATGCAAGAGGATTTTAGTGAGTTTAAAATAAGATGATTTATGTAGAAGTACTCTGTACTCATATCATCCTAGAAATTCAATTTGTTTCTTTCCCACTGATCTGGATGATTCTCAACATTGTATCCTTCCTTGCTTCCATAACATTAGCCTCAGGCCTAGCATAAAGAAGATGCTCCTTGATTATTGCTTGCATAATCTATAAAATAAATAGTGCCAGATAGTAAATTGTTTTGGCTCTGTTACATGGTCTGAAAATGTTTTAACATCCTCTCTAAAGAGAATATGAAGGGGGAAAAAAAACTCTTTAGATATGAAGTGGGTGTAGGGAACAGTAAGCCATCTCATCTCACAGAATTTGATAATTTAGGCCTTCGGAATGATCAGCGGATTCCACAAGAAGGCAACTAGACTGTAAAGAGTATCTCAGACCTTTGCAGTTTAAAGGAAACATTGCAATGACCCCATTCCAGAAGCAGGAGCAGCTCTGCAGTCCTCCCCCTCTCCCCCACCCCGGGCTGTGCATCTCAGGGTGGACAAGAAGAGACGTTGCTTCTCAGAGAATGTGTAGTATTGATGTTGCACTTCTTGACATTTAGAGATATTTTCAGAAGCTCTCAATGCTAAAGGTATCTGTTTCTGTATTTCATAAAATAAGAAGCATGTAAATAAGTTCTATCAAAATTGGAAGCAATATATATTAGCGGATCTGAGAGACTGAGCTTCTGCTGAGCTGTATATTCATTACAGTTGAATGAACTGAAATGTCATTATCACCAAAGTCCATAACTTACATTAGAGTTTACTCTTGGTGTAATACCTTCTATAGGTTTGGACAAATGTATAATATCCACTATTAGAGACATTATCATGTAGGACAATTTCATTACCCTAATAACCCTCTTTGTTTTACTTATTTAACCCTTCCCCATTCCCAACAACCACTGATTTTGTTACAGTTTCTATAGTTTTGTCTTTTCTAGAGTGCCATAAAGTTGAAATCATATAGTATGTACCCTATTCATATTGGCATCTTTCACTTAATGTGCATTTAATTTTCCTGTCGTTTCATGACTCAATAGCTTATTTTGTTTCGTTCTAAATAAAAGTTCATTGCCTAACTTCACTTCTTACCTACTGGACAGGTGATTGCCTCCAAAATTTGCCATTTCTGAATAAGGGGGTCACAGACATCCTTTTTCTTGTTTTCTGTGAACATAGGTTTTAACAATTCAATTCTTTGTTGACTTTTTTAGTTTTATAGTATCCTTGAAGTTGGGTGGTATTAATCCTCCAATTTTGTTGCCCTCTTTCAATGTTGTGTTGTCCATTATGGATTTATCATATACACACAGTAACAATTGTCACAATGGAGACGTTACTGGGCCCACTCAGGCAAATCAATGAACAACGGGAGGACAGTGACAGTGACAGTGACCTTATAATCCTTTTGCCATCTGAACAAAATATCTAAATTTCTGGGAATATTATTGGGTTTATATTGAATCTACAGATATTAGCTGGGAAGAGCTTATATCATGCAATGTTTATTCTTGCAATGAACAAATATGTAATATTGCACGTTTTTAGTTGTTTAAAGTAGTCTGTACTTGAAGTACTCAGATATTATAGTCTTCTTCACATTTTTATTAATTTATGAAGTGATAATATAAATGTACTATTTTAATGGCAAGTTCCATTTATTCATTCATTGCTGTTAGGAATGTGTGAGTTCACAAAATGATGTGGGTGCTGCAAGGACATGTGTGTTTGGTGGCCAAGAGCAGCCCTTTGTCCTCTCCAGGCCTCCCCAGGCCTCCCCAGCAGGGAAAAACAGAGATGGGACCACAGCTTGATGGTGAAAATGGCTCATTTATTGCACAGCTGATAGCATACTTATAGGGCATCTGAAGGGGTCAGAGAGGTAAAACATTCCAGCAGAGGCAATTCTCTGGGTGAGATAAACTCAAGGAGAATATCTGTCTCCAAGGCATATCTATATTGGTTTTCTTTTTCCCTCTAGTCATATATATATCAAACAATTAGTCAAACAATTAATTCTGCTTCTTACCACTATTTGTAGTCATTTGGATAAACACAGTAAGAGATAAATATCCCAAAACAGCTCTCTGGGTTCCAAGAGCAAACGAGGCTTTTACTGTAAATTCCAGTCTAAGTCCTCAGTTCAGTTCAGCTTGTTCTTCCCCATGGAGATCCTGTCTCTTAAGTCACGACAGCTTTTCTCAAGACCATGCATTTATGCTTTCTAGACTGTCTCATTTCAGTGCGGGGGTAGCTTTGTCACTTGCCCCGGGTTCATCCCAGTTCCTCCGTGGGACCTCCCTTTTGTAGTGTTAGAAACTACAGCACCCAAAGCCCGAGTCAAGCAGTTATGACAGATGCCCAGGAGTAGGTATATTTCAGAGTCAATCAACTCCCAAATATTAGGAGCAGAGCATTAAGGTCTTTCTGTGTTTAAGCGAAGAACATTGCGCTGTGGTAAAATATGAAAAGACTATAGGGGAAATAGAAAAGCAAGTAATTAACTACAAATACAAAATCCAGAATTACTAAAAAGTTTTGGTTTATAAGTAACCAAGATTGACTTGGGAAACGATGACAATGAGGTGTAAAACAGAAAGAAAAGTTTAAACTCAAGGGATTAGGGATGCTTGAAAGAGCACTGTAAGCTTCGCTGGTAAGAGGAAAAGGGGCAATTCACTGATGAAACCTAAAACACTTAGGTTTACTATCCAACAGGATTGTGGTTAAATTTTATATGTAAGCCTGTCTTCTAATTGGCTGTATTTGGTTATTGGTTCCAGGAATTGCATATTAATTCTTTCATTTTTAAAATATTTATTTTATTTTTAATTCTATTTTATTTTTATAAAGTTGTTCACAATAATTTATTATATTCAGTATTCCAACAACAATCCCACCACCATTACACCTTCCCACCACCATTATTTCAAATTTTCTCAACCACCACCCAAGACTGCCCCAATAGCAGGCCCTAAATAATTTATTTTGTGTTGCTCGTTATAAATAATTCACTAAAAATGATCAAAAAGGGTTTCCTTAGAAGAAAGTGTGTGAAGATGGTGGAGCCATTAAGCCCGTGTATAGGAGATTACTAACATGTTGTCACAGGTTAAGCCTTGTATGCTAATATTTTTTTTAACCAAGATTGGTTGACTTCTACTTTACATTTGATCCAGTGTGATAGGTACATCAGAGGTGTAGGGCATGAGATGTCATGAGGCTGCATTCATGACCTCGCACTGAAAGAACTCTAAAATTTTAAATAGGATGATACAATTGGAGATAGTTTTTTTTAACAGGATGGTGATTTGGAGATCTGGAGTCATCTCTGCAGCTTATTGATCTCTTCCAAGATTTATCTTTGGATCTCTGGATCATGGCCATTAATAAACTTATATTGCAAATGTTTATTTTATTAAAGCACCATGAATTACAAAGTTATTCATAGTTGGCTTTTTGACACACAATATTTTATCATCAGTGTCAACATTCCTCCACCAGTACTGTTCCCAGATTCCCTCTCCTAACAGTCCCCACAGGGGCCCCCTAGCCCCAGCCTGCCATATTGACAGACACCCTTTAAACTTGGTCATTAAAGTTTGGGTCTTGTGATTTCAGTGTTGTTGACTCTGTGGTTTGGTTATTTAGCTCTGTTATTTCTTTACACCACCAATGTGCCTGAGTCCCCTTGACCCCTGCCTCCATTGCTTCTCAGCTATCTCTTCCCCCTTTTCACTCAGTTTCTTTCCTTCTCCTCTCTATACTCTGGGGCTAAGGATAATCTATGCCTCCTTCTCCCCTTAAACAACTGCATTCCATCATTCAGATACTCTAAATACTGCATATAAGTGATATCATCCTGCTTTTGTCCTTCTTCTGGCTTACTTCATTTAATATGATATTTTCCAGTTCCATTGCAGCAAATTGCATGATTCCATCATTCTTTATAGATGCATAGTATTCCATTGTGTATATATACTGCATTTTCATGATCCACTAATCTGTTGTTGGACATCTAGATTGATTATAAATATTATCTATTATATTGAGTACTGGGCTGGAGCGATAGCACTGTGGGTAGGGCATTGGCCTTGCACACAGCCGACCCAGGTTCGATTCCTCTGTCCCTCTCAGAGAGCCCAGCAAGCTACTGAGAGTATCCCGCCTGCAGACAGAGCCTGGAAAGCTCCCCATGGAGTATTCGATATGCCAAAAACAGTAACAAGAAGTCTCACAATGGAGAAGTTACTGGTGCCTACTCGAGAAAATTGATGAACAGGAGAACAGTGCTACAGTTCATACTGAGTACTACAATGAATAATGGTGTGTTTGTGTCCTTTCAAATGACTATTTTTCTGTACTGAGGGTAGATGTGCAAAAGTGAAATTGCTGCCTTATAGGGTAGCTCAATTTTAAGTTTACTAAGAACTCTCTGTATTATTTTCCATAGGGGTTGAATCAGATAACATTCCCACCAGCAGTGGATGAGTGTTCCTTTTTCAACACATCCCCAACAGTTGTTCCCATTATCTTTGATAGGTGCCATTCTGTCTGGTGTGAGTTGGTATCTCATTGTCATCTTGTTTTGAATTACCCTAATAATAAGCAATAGTGAGAACTTTTTAATATGCCTGTTGGCCATTTGTTGGTCTTCCTTGGAGAAATCGCTGTTCATTTCCTCTCCCAATATTTTGATGGGGGGTTGGTGATTTTTGTTGCTGATCTTTGTGAGTATATATCCTGGATATCAATCTTTCATCTGATGTGCTGACCATTCAGTTAGTTATCTTTTAGTTTTATCCCATATTTCTTTAGCCATACAGAAACTCTTTAATTTGACATAGTTCCATTTGTTTATTTTTGTTCTGTCATGTTTGCCAGTGCCGTAGCAACAGCAATCAGGCAAGAGAAGGAAATCAAAGGGGTCAAAATTAGAAAAGAAGTCAAATAATCTATATTTGCAGATCACATACTATACATAGAAAACCAAAATAGAAGACTCACAAAAAAACCTGCTAGAAACAATAAACTAATTACTGCAAAGTGGCTGGCTACAACGTCAATACACAAAAGTCGGTTGCATTCTTATATACAAATAGTGAATCAGAGGACAAAGAGACCAAATAATCTATCCCATTCGAAATTGTGTCCAAGAATATCAAGTTCCTAGGAATCAAATTAACAAAAGAGGTCAGAGATGTCTACCAGGAAGACTTTAAAGCACTTAAAAACTAGAAGATCTTAGAAACTGGAAAAATATTTTGTGCTCTTAGATTGGAAAAATCAATATTGTTGAAATGACCATCTTACCTGAACTGCTATATAGATTCAATGCAATCCCTATCCAAATCCAGACAACATTCCTCAAGGACTTAGAGAAGTAAAGTAATAAAGTTTGTATGGAATCATAAAAGACCCTGAATATCAAAAAC
>JAOXYA010078204.1:0-11400 GCA_028565675.1 Sorex palustris
CAGGGACAAATGGAGACGTTACTGGCGCCCGCTCGAGCAAATCGCCGACTAACGGGAAGTTAAGTGATTAAGTGAATATTTCGCCTTAATTCTAATTTTTCTAGTGACTAACAATGTTGACTACACTATCTCTTTGGTTACTATTTATAGTGACTTAAAAGTTTTATTCTCTTAGGGACGTGGACCCAGGCAATGCTCAGCTATCTCCCTAGCCCAGCACAGTAACAACAAGTCTCACAATGGAGGCATTATTGGGCCCGCTCGAGCAAATCGATGAACAATGGGAGGACAGTTCTACAGTTCTATAATCAAGTCTGGGTATTGTTTCACAGTTTTTGGATTATATTCTGGACTTTTTGGAGGGAGCCTCTGCCCAGTGGCGCTTCAGTTAGCAGGGATCGAACCCAGGGCCCTTGCACACAAAGGACGTGTTCCAGCCTGAGCTCTCTTGCTGGTCCAATATTCTGTACATTAAAGCATGAGATTGAGTTACCTGTGCCTTTGGAAATCCATTCTTTTTCTTTATCAGCATTCTTTTATTTCCCCTTGGTTTTTGGATGATATGCAGTGGCTACTTCTGGTGGATGGGACCCAGGTTGACTGTGTGCTGGACAAGCACTCCATCCTCTGTATTATCTCTCTGGCCCTGAATTATGATATTTTATCAGTAAGTTGGTTTCCATATGTGCATTCTGGATCATATCTGCAGGCTGCTCTTTACTAATTTAATTTTCAAAACCTATTGAGCACTCTACCTGCCTGTCCTACTTTGCACTACCCATAGGCCATTTATAAAACATTGCATTCCTTGTTTTTATTTCATTTATCTTAGTCTTTTTTCTGTTAATTCTAACTAATTTCATTCATGTGTTATTCAGGTCTATGCCCAGGACAATCAATAGAGATACAAGTTCATTTCCACCAGTGTCCTTTTCAGCAGCAGGAAGTGGGTGGTAGATGCTGGGTTGCAATTTGGTTGGGATCCAGGAGATCCCTCTTTTTGCCTGTGCCCCGGTCTTCGCACCCCAGAGCAGAGTGTGACAAGCCCTACCTGAGCCCATGAGCTGCAGAGCTGGTGGCTGTGTCCCTCCGCAGTCTCCTAGCAGGAGGACAAGGAGCAAGGCTTCCTGTGCAGTGTGTGTTGAGATACATCACATGGAGCCCCCAATTTTTTCCTTCATCTTCATATAGCAAAAGAATCGATGACTCTGAAGATAGAGTATTCAATGCTGGATACTTTGTAAGTCAAGGTGCCTCATTAGAAAGAAAAGAAAAAAAATTATTGAATTATTGGAGTCAATAGGAAAACTGTCACTGTCACTGTCCTCCAATGGTTCATCGATTTGCTTGGGCGGGCACCAGTAGCATCTCCATTGTGAGACTTGTTGTTACTGTTTTTGGCATATTGAATATGCCACGGAGAGCTGGCCAGGCTCTGTCATGCGGGCGGGATACTCTTGGTAGCTTGCTGTGCTCTCCAAAAGGGAATTGAACCCAGGTCGGCCGTGTGCAAGGCAAATGCTGTGCTATCACTCCAGCCATTCAATAGGAAAAAACACAGAGGATTTTGTTTGCAAACAAAAAAGGATCTTCTATGCATGATGAGCACCAGATGAAAAATAATGAGCAATGTTGCATTTCTGCATCCTCTTTATAACAGTGATACCCACTGTTGGCGTTTCAGCCCACAACATAGATTCATGAACGTGTAAGGAAGTGTCTTCTTGCTTCTAGCCCACCCCACAATCTAACTCTGATAAGAACAAGTATGCCCTCCTGCATAAAAATGGCCAGTCGCCCCTGCTCAGAGCAACTTGATTAACAAACAATCCCTCAAGATTTTTTAAATCTAATTTATTAATATAAGCTGCTTAATAAAATAACCAAATAGTCCATCAGGTCCTTTAGTAAACAAACAAATAAAATCTCTGTTAAGAAATATATTTTGGTGAATCCTTTTATGTTTAAATTTAAAAGAAGGGAAAACAGAGCAGTAAAGCTGCCTTCAGGATATAAAACTTCCATTAAGTTAAGAAAACAGGCAAATGATTATATGGGAACAAATAATACAGCTGATCACTTAAAACTACCCTCTTATGCTCCAGGAATCAAAGCATAAGAGCACCTCAGCACATGACACACTTCCGGGTCTCCTCTGTTAGGGGAAAAATTTCTTTTGCTTCATGGTGTTTCATCTGGAGAGCCCTGTGTCATCTGTCAAATTAGTAACCCTTAATAAAACTTTTTATTCTCATAATAAAACTTTTACTTTAAAAAGCATAACTGTGAATGGTAAAGGTATAAATTTTACATGACGCTCAAAATGAGATACTTAGTATTTTTAACACTTTCTCTTTGTAAAATATAACTATGCATTGAGGCCAAATTAGATAGGAAGACTGGTTAGCAGTAAATGCTTTAATGAGTAACACTTCACAAATCACAAAACCTCACATCCATTTGGCTTCTCTGACATGTTACCCACAGAAAATTGGGGGAAAAAATCCACAATTTTTTATTATACACTCTGGAGGCTCAGTAGAAATTCATATGAATTTCTACCAGAAATAGGTAATAAACTCAACAGCTCATAATTTTTTATGTATAAATGAAGAATGAACCAACCAAAAAGTAGGATTTGATTGTTTTTCTTTTCCTCTAGAACACTACAAACTGTGGACATGATTTGACATCATGTGGCAAACAGGAAGTTGGGAGATTAATATTTAGCAGTACCAGACACACCAAGGTGCCCATGAAATCAAATATAGTTAGTGATGAGACTCTTCTGTCCTCATTGGCCGTGTGCCAGCCTTCTTGAGCTGGAGGATCAACCTTCCGTTCTCTTCCCTCAGAGATGAAGCTCTCCACGTTCTCTCGCACCTTCCAGCTCGCCAACCAGAACTGAAGAAATTTTTTGTCAGACCTTGACTGTCTGGGGGCATTTCTCATCACTTCTACAAAGTCTGTGATGTTCAGATGAGGTTATTTGCTCAGAAATCTCTCAGGGAGAAGATAGCATAGTTGGGATCAAATATGTCCTCATAAGTAGAAAACTGGCCCCCAGAGTTTTCTGCCCACAGAAATTATTTTTCCCCGACCGTTAGAAGCAAAGTCATCAACACATAGGGCAGTGCCACTCAGAACCTGTGTCACTACACCCAAGTGGCCCTGGTGGAGGATGACAGCGCATCTGTTCCACAATGACCATGGAAACTGGCTCAGAACCATATGCCGATGCCTGGGGTAACCATTCATTCTCAGTCCTGAGTTGATCTGTTGAGCTTTTTAATTACCTTAAAATCAACTTTAGATCTCCAGAGCAATAGTACAGTGGGTTGGGCACTTGCCTTACACATGGCTGACCCAGGTTCCACCCCAGACACTCAAAATTGTCTCCTGAGTCTGCTAGGAGTGATCCCTGAGTGCAGAGCCAGAAGTAAACTCAGAGCACTATTGCACATGGCCCAAAAGCAAACCAAAAACATTAAAATTAAAATAATAAACTTTAGAGCCATAGAGAAAGTCCATGAGGTAAGGTTCCTGCCTTATTTCAATCCTTTAATTCCCCGATCCTGGGTACCACATCTAGTGCCCTGTTCCCTGCCACAAGTGATCCCTGAGCATATAAACAGGAGTGAGTCCTGTCTTATTCCACCAGATGTAGCCCAACCTGCCCCTCCAAAAAAAATACATAGTAACTTTCAAAATTAAGTATCAGATTTATAAGAAAAAATACATAGTAACTTTCAAAATTAAGTATCAGATTTATAAGAAAAAATAAAGATAGCATACAGGGTTCAGTGTATCCCATACCCAATATCCTAACAACATATTTGCCAAAGTGATCAAACTTATATTGGTATATTACTGTTAACAAGTGTCCACGTTTCACTTGGGCTTCCTTGTTTGTTTCCATTTTCCACTTTTTCCCCCCTCCCTGCCACCCTTCCTATGTTCTAGGAGACATCTATGGCTTTTAGTTAGCATGACTTCACTTTGGCTATGTGCAAACATGTTGAGCAAAGATTTTTAGACCTTCCCGTAGTTGTAATGTTTTTCTCATGATTCAATGGAACTTATGGGTTTTTCAGAGAAAAACTGTCGTTATAAATTACAATTCTCATCGCATCACACTGTGTATTTAACTTTCCACAGTTGATGCTAACTTTGGTTCCCTAGTGTGTTAAATATAGTTCTCTGTCTTGTGTGGAAGAAAGCCACTGTTTGTTGAACACTCGATTTATGCAGGATTGTGTCTCACAGGAGGCAGAGAATGGGTTTGAGTTGCTTGGAATTCTCCTGCAAGGGAAGTTGATTCCCTTATGCATTTATTAATGCTGTGATTTATTTACATAAGTATAGATTCAAGAATATTTATTCTGTTCTTTGGGTTTCACCTGGTATCACTGTATTTTGCTGCTCATGTTGTTCCTGGGCATTTCTCTCCTAGGTTTGTTTCTTGTCCTAGAACCAGGCATTCATCAAAGATCTTTGGGTCCTAGTGGAAAATCATATCATAAATTGAGGCCTTTCCCAGTGAGGCTTTTTCATTTCCTGTCCTCTCACCTGATGGGTAGAACTTAAATGATTCAATACACCTTAAAGGGACATTACTTAGTCAAAGGAACTCACCAATAGATTAAATGTGGTGTGAATCTAAAAGAATAGATTTGCACTGACCTATATATATTTTTCTGCATGTAACTGCACATATGTGCATGGTTAAACAGGACTTCCTCTCCACTCCACTGTCTTACCTACCTGTGATTGATCAAAGTACTTTTTCTGCAAGGGAAATTATGCATGTTTACACATTGCATTAAAAATGAAAGCTGTCAAAACTGTCTTTATTTCTATGAGAAAGGAGCCTAATACATTTCATTCATTTGTACATGTAGTTCATCTCTCAAATGAGATGCCAGGAAAATCCCACTGTCAGTTACCTTGGTGGCATTACTTTGCCGAGAATCCCTGACAAGCATTTTTCATCTCAAGTTGGTGAAGTCTGTAAGAATGGCTATTCTGCAGATACGTCATTCAGAACTTTCCAGCAGATACTCAGCACAGGCGTGCTGCTGACAGTGAGACTGAAAGCCTCCTCTATACTCCCAAAAACTCATTTCAATCACACAGTAAAAGACCATTCTGACTATTCAGAATGCCTGCCCATGGCTTAGGGCTTGTTAGGAGTGTGTACATATGTACTCTGCAAACCCACTGGCTTAGATGTTTTTAGAGTTGGTCCAGAAGATTTCTGATTCCTGGACCCTGACTGTTGTCATTTTCCTCTATGTCATCTGATATTCCTGGGACATGTCCCTGATGTCAGTGGAGCACAGTGGATCAGGCTCTCAGAACTGACCCCCAAAGGCCAACTAATTTTTACTGATTTTCCAGCAAACTTTTTGAGTTTTCTTGGAAAAAACAAAATATTCCCCCTCCATTTCCTGCTGTGGCTTTGATTTGTGTGTTGTGCTTTTGGTGGCTCAGCCATTTCCGAGCAGAGTAGGTTCTTGATCCACCTGACTATCTTGCACAGCACGGAAATTAGTGCGTGAATGGCTCCTGGTCAGTGATCATTTACCCTAAACCTGAACACAGGTATTTCCTGAGCTTTGGGCAATGCATGTATTCCTGTGACTATCGTTTGGATGCGTGCAGGCGACACACAATTGGTGCAGGTACCAAGAGAAAGGGGTTCTGGCCACTTGAGAATTGGCCCTGGTCTGAGGAACACGCAGGAGTCTGTCTATAGACAAGTCATTAGCATCCGCGTACTTTGCTTCCATTCCAGCCAATGAGGATGCAACATGGGGATACAGATTGGGTGGAAGTTTTTCCAGGAGGGTGGCACCACCACTAGATGATTGACTGAGTCCTCTGAGGCTGAGCAGAGGACTCTGGGAACCCAAAACAGTACACAAATAGGACTGACTAGCTAGACGCATATAATATTTCATGAGTGTAGCTAACTTTTTTTTTGTCTTTGAGGGCTATACCCAGCTGTGCTCAGGACTTATACTTGGTTTTGTGCTCAGGGATAGCTTCTGGCAGGACTTGGGAGACCATAGGTAATGCTGGGGATTAAACCTAGGTCAGCTGCATGCAGCTGTACTATTGCTCTGGCCCAGTTGTATCTATCTTGCAGGGATTTTATTTTTCAGTAAAAAGTAGTGGTGTTCCACAGATAAGATTCTTCCAGCCACAGTCTTAATATGGCTTGCCATTCTGGAATTACAATAGTGATTGTACTGTTTATCAAGGCTGCTTGTGAGTATTTGAGAGAATTTACATTATTGTGTAGCAACAAACTTAGAGACTATCAAGTTTGATAAATTAATATAAATGTGTGAAGACATTTTTCCTGCCTACGTGGTTACCATTACCAAAAATGAGAGACATGCTTTGATTTGTGGAGACATAAAAAATTTTAAGGAGAAATTCTTGTTTATAGGCTTGAAAATATATTAGTAATCCGAGTCAGAATTCTGGCTTCTCTGTTGCTCACATTGCTGGAGCTTGCCAATGGAGTCATTTAGTTAAAAGCATTTAGATTTCCTTTGTCCTAATCCTTCCTCGGACCACCTTTGAATTGGAGGTTTACTTTTCCTGGATTTAATTTTTATTACATGAGGCAAAAGCTTGGCCCCAAGCAGATTTTATTAGTGTTGATATTTTAAAATGCAATACTTTGGTTTTCTCAATTGAGAAAAAGAAGCAATTTGTGCAAAATACGATTTTCTAATGAATGTTAGAAATACAATTGCACCTGGGGCTAAAGAGATAGTAGAGCTGGTAGGGCCTTTGCCTTGCACAGCCGACCTGAATTGAATCCCCAGCAACCCCTGTGGTCCTCTGAGTTCCACCAGGAGTGAGTCCTGTGCACATTGCCAGAAGTAAGTTCTGAGTACTGCTGTGTGTAGACCAAAAATGAGAGAGAGAAAAATAATAAATACAATTTCACCCACAATGAAGAGCTGAACCTTCATAGAAAACCATGCTCACTCCTAAATTTAAATAACCTGTGCATTGAGATTCTGCAGCCTGTACCCATATTCACAGGAAATGAGTGCTAATTCCATTGAGAATATTTCAAAATGTTTCGTTTGGTTCATAAGGAGCCACATGTCTTAAGAATGGGTGCCTGCCATTCATAGATATGATTAAATGTTCCTTGTCAGTAAAACAAAGAACAGATTATTGCTATGTACATCAGCATAGTGAATGTCAAACAGTAAAAAGATGGGCATACGATGTGGCAGTCTTGTTTTTCCCCTTTTGTCAAATTATGCTCCAGAGAACGCCTGTCTGGAAATAAAGGTGGTATTCTCACTGGAACTCTGCTACTGTCCAATCAGCTATGAATCCAGACTCTCTTGTTTTCATTCAAGCAGGAAGTACATAAAATAATACATCTCCCTCTGTTGACTTCCCATTGCAAACAAATATTTGACATTTCTATTGTTTAAATTCCAAAAAAATGAACCACCAATATGGTGTCCTCTGAGATTTTGGCTGACTGATTTCAATTTCTTTCCGTTACTAACTTTTTTGGGTTTTAACATCCATAGACAAGTGAATTTCCTCAGTAATGTCAAGTAGGGATTATATCAATCTCTTTTTTACTCAAAGAAAGCCATTCTCTAAATTCAGCTGCTTCCAGTTCCTGTTTTATTTCGTAGTTCTCAAAATAAAAGTCAGCTTGCAAGGATCTTAAGCTGAAAGTTACATTTTCCTCGGCTGGCCAGCAAAGCTCCGCATTTGTTTTAATAACTGTTTCTTAAAATCTTCAGCAATGTTTTCAAAGTACACCAATGTTTACTGTCAAAGAAATACACTTTAATTTGTTGCCAAATGGTTTTGTAGATACAGAGGAGTAAATTTTCCAGAGCAGCCTGCCATAGCTTGGGAGAATTTTCATTCATAATAGTTCTCCTTTGGTGTGTTTTACAAAATCCAGCAGCCATCAGGAACAGGGGTGTGTTACAATAAATTACTTTCATTCACATTTTTGTAAAATTCACACCTGTGCATACCAATAGAATAGTTCTTTTTATTGATGCATATTATTTCAGTCTTAAATACACCAGATTATTTTAATCTTCCTGCCTAGCACTCAGCTAGAATTACTTCCAGTATATGGATGTTACCAATAAAGCTTACAGTCCTCTTAAATAAGGTTTATGTCTATGTTCACTTGTTTCTGTTCAGTAACTACCTAAAAATGGGGGGACTTCTGCCTCTTTTGACATAAAATTGAAAGGTACCTCTGCAGATGGCTTTGACCTCAGTATAGTAAGTTCAGTGTGACTTTGTCTGCAGAACGATAAAATAATAAAATTTCAAGATTGGATTAGGACTGGAGTTTCTCCCTGATTTTTAATCTAAAGTAAGTCTCTCCTGAAGAGTACTAAATCCCTGGATCATTTCTTTCTTGTATATCCTGTCTTTGCCTTTGAACTACTTATTGAGTAACTTTATATCCAGTATAATAAAGTGGTTATTACATAATTATGGTTATTACAATCACAAAAAGAATCGCAACAAGAATTCTACATTGGACCTCTGTGCCTAGTGGCTTTCTCCTCCCCTCCAGCCCTCCGCCTACTTAACCATCTTTGGTGTTGGAAATGCCAAGGATACCAATTTTAACTTTGGTTTTTAAAGTTATGTTCCTCACGCTCTCGTTGGAGATTTCAGTTAGACTCCTGATTTCAAACTACTTCAAATTAATGCCAACTTAATTTTATTAGTATACTGAACTTTCACTCTCAAGTTTATCCAACAGATAGCTTCACTGTTATTGTTGTTCTCATTGTCATTTAAATTACAATTTTATGCCTCATAACTTTCTGAGCACAGCATAATCATGCTTGATTTATACGATTGTGCTTTAAATCATAAGGAGTGAAAAAAGCATTTATAAAAGACACTGATGCTGTCTCTATTACTTCCCTCTGCAGTTCCATTACCTTGATTCTTGGTGCCGACTTCCTGTTATCACTTTCACTTTTCACTCAGCCTGAAGTACATTGTAATGTTTGTTGTTAGAGCAAGTAGGCTTTTCATTTTATTGATGACCCTTCTTTTGTTGATTGCAAGAATCAAGTTCTTTTGTGGGTTTTTTTTATAGTTTGTGTATGATATTGTTAGCGAGAAAGCAAATTTTCCTGAAAGATTTGCATACAGAACTGGAAAGACTGAAAGTTTATTGTGCAGAAAAGGTAGGTTCCAGGTCCTTCCCCAGAGGTCCAGGCCTCTCTGAATGGTGAATGATGACCAGGCCCTGTTCCTGACAGTTGAAAGGAGAGAGGGAAAAAGGGAGAGGGGAGGAACTGAAGAGGAGAGAGGGGACAGGGGAGAGGAAGAGGGAGGGGGGAGGGGGGATGAAAAGGGGAGGAGGGAGGGGGATAGAGGGAGAAGAAGAGCTAGGGGGCTACCTTTTATCTGCTGCTAAATCCCACCCCCAGCCATCCCTCCCCCAGTCATCCCTCCCCCAGCCATCTACGTCCTCATTGGCTACCTGGTCCATGGGTGAAGATTCAAAGTGACCTGGCGCTCTCCACCCAACTCCCCTGTATCAGTGTTTAAATATGAAACTCATTGAATTTATTCAGTGGCATTTTTTCAGCTTCTTAGACATATATATTTTTGTTTTTTTCATAAGGTTTTTTTAAAGGGTTGGGTTTGGGGTCACATCCAGCAGGGCTCAGGTCAGACTTCTGGCTCTGTGCTTGGGGCTCACGCCAGGTTCTGTGCTCGGGGCTGATTCCTAAGCAAGGCTCCAGGGACCTTAGTAGGTCCTGGGGATTGAACACCAGTGCTGTTGGTGGCATGAGAGGCAAATGCCTTATCCATTGTGCTATCTCTTTGGCTCATGTTTTATATTATTTAGGGAGTTTATAATGATATCTTCAAAATAGTTTTGCCCCATATTTTTCCTGTTCCTTGAAGCTCTCATTTTACATACATTCGATGATGTTTCACAGCCTCTGAGATTTTGTCCACTTTTCTTCACTTTGTTTCGATTCTGTAGACTGAGTAATTGTAATAGACTATCATAAAGTTTCTCTGGTTCTTTCTTTTATTTAGTACTGTTAGCACTGTCCTCCCATTTTTCCTTGATTTGCTTGAGTGGGCACCAGTAACGTCTCCATTGTGAGGCTTGTTGTTACTGTCTTTGGCATATCAAATATGCCACAGGGAGCTTGCCAGGCTCTGCCCTGCGGGCTGGATGCCCTCGGTATCTTTCGGGCTCTTTGAGAGGGACGGAGGAATCCGGGTCTCATGCAAGGCAAATGCCCTACCCACTGTGCTATTGCTCCACCATTACTTTCCTTCTGAGACCCTCTGTTCTGTTTTTAAATTTTGCTCATTTTGCTTTTTAATCCCAGAAATCTATTTGGTTCTTGTACGCAATTTTAATCTCCTTGTTGTTGTTATGATGAAATCTTATATAAATAAGAATTTATATGTAATGATAAGCTGATTCTAAAATTAGATGGTAAGAAACAATAACCTAAAACAAGTTTGGAGAACAAAATTAGAAATCTTATATTACCTGATTTTATATATTACTATATATAAAGTAATATCAATCAACAAGATGTTATTGTCAAAAATGTAGACACATAGATCTATAAAATGGAGTTGAGAATTTAGAAATAAACAATACTAAAACAGTCAACAGATTTTTTGACAAAAGTGCAAAGGATGAGATAATGTTTTTATATATAATGCTGGAAAAATTGAACATTCAAAATAAAAAGAAAAGACCTAAAAATATACATTATACAAAAAGTAACTAAAAATTAATCATTGTAATAAATATGAATTGGGAAATTTGATTTACAAAAGTGGGAGAAACTCCCTCCTATTTCAGGTTAGTCAAAAGTATTTTTTTTTAGGGGCTGGAGTGATAGTACAGTGTGTAGAGCATTTGCCTTGCACATGGCCGACCCCGGTTCGATTCCCAACATCCCATATTGTCCCCTGAGCACCACCAGGAGTAATTCCTGAGTGCAGAGCCAGGAGTGGCCCCTGAACTTTGCTGGGTGTGACCCAAAAAGCAAAAAAAAGGTTTTTTTAAGATATCACATCAAAAGTATGATCTACACACAAAAAAAATATTAACAAATTGGACATAGTACATTTAAAATAATTTGTTCTGGAAATAAATAGGGTTAAGGGAATGAAAAGGCAAAGCTACACGTTGAGAGAGAATATTTACAAATCACATTTCTGTAAAGAGCTGGTATTCAGAATTTGTTAACAACACTCAAAATGACCCAGTAAAAGAGGAAGGAAATCCATTTTTTTCCTTTTTCCATTTTTATAATTTTATTTATTGAATCACCGTGAGAGCAGTTACAAAGCTTTTGGGTCTAAGTCTCAGTC
>JAOXYA010078247.1:0-11399 GCA_028565675.1 Sorex palustris
AGTGGAAGTGCCTCAGGAGCACTGTGATGGGTGTAACCAGATTGATGGGTGTAACCAGATAAACCTAAGCTTCTTGTGGAAGAAGGACAAAGCAATGTTATCCTACACCTCTGTGTGTGGTGTGTGTGTGTCTGTATGCGTGCATGGTGTGTGTGTGTGTCCTGGCAGGGGTGCTAGGGGTCTAACCCATCTGTGGAGGCGAGACCCTGGCAGTCAGGAATCCCCAGAGACTGGGTCCCTGCTGCCTGCTTCAGGCGAGGCCGGGCTGGGCAGGGCACAGTGCTGGGGAGGCGCTTGGGGCTGGCCAGCCCAGGCCCCTGGCCAGGACGGCAGCTTCACTGGGACCCTGCCGGCCTCTGAGTCCGTCCTGTTGGGTGGGACTCGCCGATTCCCAGGGATCCTGCTCCTGTTGTCTCAGTGGGACCCTGTCCTGGGCCGGGAATGGTCAGAACTCAGGGGAAAGGCGGAACCGCAGACGGGGCCTCCTGCACTCGGGCTAGGGCACTGCCTGGGAACCCCCGAACACCCAGGATGTGGTGATTCACCCGACCCCGGAGTGACGCCTGACCTGGCTCCCAGAATCCTCCCAGGGGTCCTGATTCAGCGCAGGCAAGTGAGTCGGGGAAGTGTGCGAGCTCTTCAGCTCTTGCCTCAGAGTAGGCAACACCAGTGGCTTTGGGGCCAGGCAGCAGGGTGAGAGGGGAACCCACCAGGCAGCTCAGGGGGTGTTGGGTGGGAGGCAGGGAGGGTCTGACCAAGACCCACTCAAGGAGCAAGGGGGTGGGGGCAGCCCTGGACTCTCCTAGCAGTGCTCCAGAGCCGGGCGGTGTGCAGGGGTTGCTTCCCATCATTCACCCCACCTACTCCCTCCGTGGTGCTGTGCTGGGCTGCCCACTGAGCCGGGGCACTAGGGTCCCCCAAGGCAGTGCACAGGAATCCGTTCCAAGGTTTTGCGCCCGTGCCCCCTCCCCGGGTTCCTGCACCAGGGTCTAAGTCAGCCGAGCCACCCCCCACTCTCCCGGGCAGAGCCATGTGAGTGACGTTCACGGGCGTCCATGTGGTCCGCCCCAGTGTGGGGCTGCCCCCAGGTTCACACAGAGACGCTCGGGGCTCCTGGGGTCAAGTGAGCACTCTCTGGTTCCAGTACGTGCCCCAGCGGGTGTGAGACTCATGCTGAGTGTGAGGGTTCACACCCAGGAGGCAGGGTGGGGGGGGGTGTCTGTGGGAAAACAGGAAGATGATGACCGCTTTTTCAGAGCTGCTGCCTCCTCCTCCTGGGAGCCCCCCCCACCCCCCCACCCCCGCCGCATCCTGTGTCTTAATGGTGGAAGAATTAAGTCGTTCCCATGTTCTGCGTGGCTGCCAGCTGCTGGAGGAACCAAGCCTCCTGCTGCTTTTCCTAACTCAGCATCTGGGGTTTCTGAAGTAACCGAGACAGGCTGCTCCTGCCCGGGGTGACGGCGGGCCTGGGTGTGTGGGCGTGCAGAGGAGGGAGCCTCCCGCTGAGGCCTGTGTGATTAAAGCCACTCCCGGGCGTATATTTAGAAGTGCTCTGTGTCTGCTTGGCGTTCCCTGTCTGCGCATCACCATCCTGCTGAGCTGATGTTCTTGTGGAAACCGCTGCCCTGACATGTGCTCCCTCTCCCAGGGCCGCTGCGTCCCGGAGTCACTCCCACTGCTCTGTTCTCAGCCCACCGGGAATCTCTCTGCACCGCGCTGTGGCCTCCTGACACTTAGCGTTTTCCCTGAAGGTCAGATCGCCAAAAGCAGCTATCCCGACTTCCAGTCAATGTGAGCAGTGAATTATAAAAGAAAACGGAGTTCTTGGCTCCAAGGGGCAGCACAGTGCTCCAAGCACCTTTCTTGCCTCTGGTCATGAGTTCGAATCCCTGGGGCCTGATACATGCTAGGCATGGTGCTGGCAGCTCTGCTGGCTGTGGTCCCCAAGTACGAGCGATTTCAGGTGTGACATCCTCCCAGGGGAGCCCTGAAGCTTCTGGCTGCCACACGCTGCCTGGTCCTGCCGTGGTGCCAGGGCTCACAGATCAATTGCAGTGGGGCTTGGGGCAGACGTGTGACCTCAAGCATGCACGGCTGGCCCCCGGCCATGCATGCCCAGTCTCATGATTTCCTCCGCTGTAAGGCTGAGTGTCTGTCCTTGCATCTGCTGCCCCCAGCTGGCCGCTGCCCCAGTCCCCTGTGGGGTGTTCATACTGACTCGATTTTGGCGGCCATGAGCTGAGGCTGGCAAATGCCCCTTGTCAGTCTTTCTCCACACCGGGCCCCTGACTGGAAGGGGGTCCCCGTTTCCACTCTAGAGGCAGAATCCGCTTACACCTCAGCAGCATCAAGCCCTGCACCCTCTCTCCATCCCTGTCACCGAGGTGGGCAGCGATGCCGGACCACCTGGACATCTGCGGCCCTGTGTGGTGTCTGCAGCCCGATGTGGCCTCTGCGGCCCGGTGTGGTGGGGGCCATGCGTGCTTTGCCCGCCAGCTCCTGCGGCCACATGAGCGTGGGTTTCTCCCGGGTGCCAGTGCTGTTTCTCAGTCGCTCCTTTTGCTGCAAAGAAACTCTGATTCAATGAGTCCTGTTGGCTGGTCTGGACTTGGCATGCCCTGCAGCCAGTGTGGGACCCTCCAAGTCCATTCCCGCTATCACAGTCTTGGGCCACAGATCTTGAGCTTCCTGTTGGGTCAATTCTGGAGTCTCGCCAGTATATGAAGTTGTTGTGTGTGATGTCAGGGTCGGTTGGTTGGCTTTGGTTTGGGGGCCACACCCAGCGATGCTCGGGGCTTACTCCTGGCTCAGCACTCAGGAATCACCCCTGGTGGTTGTCGGGGACCATATGGGCTGCTGGGGACTGTCCAGGCCCACGCCCTTCCGCTGGCCCACGTGTGTGCTGTTAGCGGTCATGACTCATGTTCTCACCTGTCCTGAGTCCAGTTTGCCCAGCAGTGTCTCTCCATCATGTGGTTGTGGCTTCTTGGTCACCGAGGAGGTTTCTGTACACATGTGGTTTTTCCACACGCCTGTATTAGCTCCAGCTAAGAGTTTTGTTTAATTTTGTTTAATTAATTGGTAGGGCAGTGGGGGCCATTTTGGGTCACCTCCAGCGGTGCTCAGGGCTGATTCCTGGCTCTGTGCTCAGGCATCACTCCTGGCGGGGCTCAGGGGACCATGTGGGGTGCCAAGGATTGAACCAGGGTCAGCTAAATGCCAGGTCAGTGCCCTCTGCGGCCTGTAATGAAGCAGCTGTGAGGTCACTGTCACACAGTCTGCTGGCCGGTCTCAGGGGCCTCCCTATCCCTTTCCGCATGGCTTTAGGGCATTTGGGCTTTCGCAGTTCCATGTGGATTTGGGGAGTATGGGTGCTACACCCTGGAATGCCCCATCAGTATTCTGAGAGGGAAGCTGTCGAATCTGCACATAGCCCTGGGCCGGTCGCCTTCAGATGCCCGCTCTCCACCACCTGCCAGGACGGACCATCTTTCCCTCCACCCCTCCCCCAGCCCCACCATCATGTGGCGAGCACTGGGGCCGAGCACTGGGGCCCACCGGGGCCGCCGCTGGGCGTCGGACTCCAGACCCCCGCACAAGGCAGGCCTCATGAGTGTGGCCCTCCCCCCACCCATCTGTGTGCGCTGACCCTCATGATCCTGGAGGATGTGTCGGGAGGGGGGTCCACAGTAGCTGGATAGCCCCAAAGTACTCAGCAGCACTTTGGGGGTGGCCAGTGATCACGCTGAGGCGGTGTCGTGAGCGCATCAGGCCCCAGGCGCCCCTTCCTTATGCACCAGAACATAAGGCACCAGTGGCTGGGAAACGTCCCCGCACAGCGGCACCCACTGGAATAAGCCCCACCCGGGTCACTGCAGCCCCTTCCAACCCCACAGCACAGGGGAAGAGACACAGACCCTCAGCTGCCTCCCTCCATGCTGCCTGCTGGAATTCTGGCTCTGAAAATAGAACCACTCCGAGAACGGGCGACTGTGCTGAAAATAGATAGAGGGGCTCCGCACACAGCCACGATACTCCCAGCCTGCCCTGGGTGACAGGCTGCGACTGGCTGAAACGAGAAGGACCCGCCAGAAACCTGCCTGCAACAGGGGCTCTGGACAAGGCCCACACGCACTGAAAGGAGGGGCTATGGGTGCCCCCATCCCTGCAAACCCCCTGTAGCACCTCTGGGGGTGACCCCAAAATGCTGATGACATGAGCGATCCTGGGGCCCGGGAGACAGTGCAGTGGGCACGAGGCTCACCGGCACACAGCCAACTCGGGGTCAGTGCCTGGTGCCCTGATGCTTCCCCCAAGCGCTGGTGCCTTATGTTCGAAGCACGCTGACACCAAGACGAGAAGGCGGATAGTTTCTGGACACTTTGCTGGACAGGAATGGGCCGCGGGTCATTGCAAGGTCGTAAGAGGAGAAAGGCACCACGCAGCTTCCTCGCGCCTCTGTTGGGCCGGGGATCCCCAGCATGGACAGGAGCTCGGCGCCATCAGTGCATAAGGAAGGGGCTAAACAGTGGCCCAGGCACCATGTGGCCTCCTGAGGCCGGCTGGACACGGTCCTGCAGCAGCAGACGAGGCAGTAGGGTCCCAGGCAAGCCCTGAGCCCTCCCCTCACTCCCATGCCAGGTCCCCTGACACCATGAACATGTTGGTATGGATGTGCACCACCGGTGGTTCACAATGGGACGTGGTTTGGTGAACAAACTGCTGCTCACCCCACTCAGCTCTGCACAGCTCTGGGGTGGACCCCGCAGGCGGGGTGGGAGGGTGACCCAACCCAGTAGCCCCAGACAGCCACAATTCCTCTGGTGTCCTACACGGCGTGGCCCGGGGCCAGGTCTGCATCCCAGTGACCCCAGGGACTGAGAAACACCCGGGACATGGCGCGTGTTATGTGTATGTGGCCACATGTGGCCGTGGTCTGGGCCGGGCAGACCCATCCTGGCTTAGAGGAGAGTGTGGAGAGGCGGGCTGGGCAGGTCTGTGGGGCCCAGACTGGGACTCGGGCGCAGACTCGGAGACGACGCTTGTGTCCGGGCCTCACCTGCACCAGGAGGGGGTCCCACCCCCCACAGCCCTCCCAGGCCCAGTCCTTTCGCAGGCTCAGTGCAGCTCTGCATTTCTGGGTGCGCCCTGGGCGCCCCAGGCTTGGCCGGCCAGGACACTCTCTTCAGTGACCCACTCTGTCCTAAGGGAAACGACGTTTCTCACAGGTCCTGTGTGTGAAGCCGTGCGCCAGGCCGTGGGCCCCCCGCCCCCACCTCTTCAGCACAGCGGCGCCCCCCGATGGTGAGTCAGCACTGTGGGATGCTGGGTGGACAGGCTTCCTGCCTCACAGGCCCTTGGGTCACTCCCTGCCCGCCTCTCACCCCGGCCTCAGTGGCAGGAACAGAACCTTCAGCCCAGGGAGGGGGAGCAGACAGTGCTAGCCCGAGTCACACAGCGGGCCTGCCAGCTCAGGGCAGCAGGGGCCGGGCGGAGAGGGCAGGGGACCGGGGCACTTCCTTGTGAATAGCGTTTTCACAGAGAAAAACACTCCAGTGAGTCGTTCTCCAGCTCAGCGTAGTGCGTGTCCTGGCAGATGTCACCGTGGACTACAGACACGGCCTCCCTGTGGTCACGCTCACGCTGCCATCCAGGAGGGAGCGCTGCCGCTTCGTTGTCAAGCCCCTGCTGACCACAGTGGACTCCTTCCTCCGGGACATCCACAGCGAGGACAGAGGGATCCGTGATGCCGCAGTCTTCACCACAGGTGCAGGCGACTCCTCGGCCTCCCCCGCCCGGCTCCGGGTCTCCGGGTCTCCCAAGCTCCCCACTCCCCCTCTAGGATGATCTGTTGGCTGGAAAATGGGCCACGCCTGTTTCTTATTCATTTAATGTCTGGGGGCCACACCTGGGGCCCTTGGGGTGCTGTGTGGTCTGTGTGTGTGTGTGTGGGGGAGAGCCTGGGCTCCTGCATGCGAAGCTTCTCTTTAGCCTCTGAGTCCTCTCAGAGCTGACTCCCAGCTCTGTGCTCAGGGATCACTCCTGGCAGTGCGTGGCAAGGATGCCGGGCATAACCCTGGGTCAGCTGTGTGCAAGGCCAATGCCGTCCTCTCTGTACTATCGCTCTGGCCCCCTGGAATACATTTTAATGGAAATTTCAGTCACTGATTTCATACCCTGAGCTGGAAAGAGTTTTCTCTGAGGGTGGGGGGAGTTGAGGTGGGGGAGGGTTTGGGCCTGGCAGTGCTCAGGGCTGTTCCTGGCTGTGTTTGTAGGCAGAACCAGGAATCAAACCAGGAATCAAACAAGGCAAACACCTTGTCCGCTGCACCATTTCTCCTGGCCCTGGAAAGACACTTTCTTGAGGTTAGATCAGTACTTGACCAAGCACCCAGGGAGCGCTGCATGCCGCAGCCGAGCCCCCTCAGAGGCCCTGTGGCCGGTCTGTCCTGGGCCAAGGGTGCTCAGCACGTGAAGCCACTCAGCTAGGGACCTGGGGGGGCTGCGGCTGATCTGCAGAGAGGCTTCCGGGGGCGGGATTCACATTTAATTCGGGCTCCAAAACAGTGTTCTGCGGCTGTCACAGCTTTGCCCTGTGTGTGGGTTGGGCGGTTCCGTGTTCGTGGGAGGCTGATCTTCTCTGCACTGCTGAGTGGGACCCAAGCAGCAAATTCTAGGAACAGACCCAGGGGCCATTGCCTCACTGCTTCCTCCAGGAGCTGGAGACAGACAGGGCCCACGTCTCCTCCCGTCCCAGCCCGACCCATCCTGATCCTGCCGTGGGCAAATGCTGCCCGCCAGGGTGGCCTACGGCCCTGCTGAGTTTTGCTTTCTTTCTTTTTGGGGGGCCACCCCTAGCGGTGCTCGGGACTACTCCTCAACCAGTGCTCAGGAGGCACATGTGGGGCTGGGGAGCAAACCCAGGCTTCCCACAAGCCGAGTTGCAAACCAGCCCCCCCGAGCCCCCGAGGACCAGAGCCAGGCTCAGGGGCCAGAGGCTGCACGCTTGGCCTGTGGGCCTCCGGGGAAGTGCTCGGGGTTAGTCTCCTACTCTGTTCTGTGATGTTCCCAGGCACTCGAGATTTCTGTGGGGAATCCCGCACCCTCCCTCCCCCTCACAGGATGTGCTACTGGAGCTGAGCTCCCTCCAGCCCCTGGGTTCTGGCTTCTCTCCCACCGGGTCGGGCTGAGCTGGAAGCAAAGGGAGTGAGAGAGAAGGATGCCAGCAGGGAGCGGGCAAGCCCGGAAGAGAGACACGTGTGTATACACACATGCGTGTGCAAACATGCTACATGCATACAAACACGTGCACGCATACATGCGTGCAAACACTCTCATACATGTACACACATGCGAATATGTTCATACATGCTCACATGCATGCAAACAGTCATACACAGTGTGCATGCAGACACACTCACACACATACAGGCAAACATACACACACTTGCGAGTGCAAACATGCTCGTATATGTATATATTCACGCATATGCATGTGGAGAGGCACACTCACATGTTTGCCCCTCCCTCATGCTCACATGCTTGCACAGTCATGCACCCTCACCTCCTCTCACATGTACACACATGAGCACACGTACAGCTGCCCCCACTGCTGGTCTGCGGGAGGGCAGCAGCCCCCAATCCATCCTTCCCCCCATAAAGGGGAGCAGAGATGCCCAGCTCAGCGGGCAAGGACCGGGCTGAGGACAGGAGCCCCTCGGCCGCTGGCCTTCCCCGACTGACCTGAGGTCCACCGGCAATGGTCACACTTTGTCCAGGCCCCTTCCATGCCCTCAACAGAGGTGGTGGCTCAAGAAGAGGCCAGCCCCGGGCCCCTGAGGACCAGGCCTGTGGGGGACCCAGGTTGCAGCAGGAGACTGGGTGCCGAGGTGACCTTCTGAGACTGCGCTTCTCTTCCAGACGGCCGTGCTGTCCCCGCGTCCACCTCCATGGGGACTCTGCTCATCAGCGGCTTCCGGCTCGTCATCGACCAGACACCCTACGATGTGCGCTGCCCCAGGGAAGGTAGGATGCAGCCACAGTCACTGTTCAGCCCATTGCGCAGGGGGACACTCGGGGACACTCGGCCGTGGGAGCTTGCGAAGCCCTCTTTTCCTGTCCCCCTGAGCTGTTCTCTGGGTCTGAACAGTTCCTGATGTGTCCCTATGCTTCTCTTCCGGGTCTCAGCAGTTCCCCAATGTGAGATGTGCTCTGAGCTGCTCTCCCGGGTCTGAACAGTTGCCTGAGGTGTCCCTGAGCTGCTCTCCAGGTCGGAGCAGTTCCCTGATGTGAGATGTGCCTCTGTGCACAGACGCTGGTATAAAGGGCCTGGGGAGACCCAGGGAAAAGGATTTTTATCATAAACCAAAGCCCCAGGCGGCCTGGGAGAGTGACTATCAGCGTTTCTGGCTGGCCATGGATGGGTTGGAGGGACCAGCTGCCTCCTGCTGGCAGAACAGTGCCGGCTTTATCGCCACAGACCTGGAAACGACCAGGTGGTTTTCTGCATTTGAAAAATCAGGGACCAGAAAATAAAATATAAAAGTTAGGCTGAAGCGGTAGTACAGTGGGGAGGGTGCCTGCCTTGCACATTCCGGCCCAAGTTCGATCCCCAGCACCCACTGGTCCCCCGGGGCATTGCCAGTGGTAACCCCTAAGCATCACCTCATGTGGACCAAAACCAGAAGAAAGATGGAGAGAGTCGTGGCCGGTCGCTGAGTTTTCAGCAGGAGTGAGCGCTCAGTCGGGCAAGTGCTCCTCCTTACCTGTGAGAAGACTGAGAAGTGAGAGTCTTCTTATCAATAAGTGTGAGGCTCCCAGATTTACTTGGTCTGCCCCCCATCTTTTAAATCAAATACTGACCCCCGCCCAGAAATTTGTCCTAAATGAGAAAATAAAATTTTCCCCAGTTTCACCTGAGGTCACTGCTGTTCCCGGTCAGTCGACTTCACTGACCTGGGAAACTGCTTCAGCTTGTGGTGTGGTCACGGAGCTTTCCAGGCAGTACCTTGCAGTGGCCCGTGACTCTTCTGATGGTTGTTGAATTCACAGTGAATGCACTGTCGCATTTCACATCAGTGCTCTAGACTATTCCTGCCATGTCTCCTGCCATTGTCTGCCGTTGACCCTGGGTGACATTGACCTTCGGAAGGAGTAATGGGATCCCCCCACCTCACTTCTGGGCAAGATGGTGGAGAATTCTTATTCTTACCATCTTAGAAGGTCGATAGCGACCCGCTAGAGACTCCGTGTGGTTCTGGGCTCTCTGAGGTCATTTGTTGTGGAATTAAGGTTGGCTTTTGTTTGGAGACCGTACCCAGTGGTGCTCAGGAGTGACCCCTGGCCATGCTAGGTGACTCTCTGGGGCGCTGGGAATCTAACTGGGACCAAGTGCCTCTCCTCTGCTTTCCTGCTCCAGCCCTGGTTTCTGTTGTGAAAAGGTAGATCCTGCGGGGCTGGAGAACTAGGCAAGGGTTAAGGGACTGAGCCCCCAGCATCACCTGGTCCCCGAGCATCACAGTCATGACTCAGGGCCCCCAGACAGACACGTCTGGCCCTTGCAGTCTGGCTGACCGAGAATAACTGGTGGAGACCCAGGTCCCTGAGAATCAGACAAGGGGCTAATTGCCATGAGGCATGTCTGTGGGATGCCAGGGCTGCTCCTGGCACAGTGCTCAGGGGACCACGCAGAGCCAGGGCTTGAACTTGGGTTTTCTGCTTGCCCAGCTTGGGCTCCAGCCTTTGTGCTCTCTCCCAGCCCAGCTCTAGCAATCTCGTTGATATTTTTTTTTTCCAAAGAAACAGCTCTCAGTTTTGTTTTCTTCCTTGATTTGGCTGTCCTTAGTTTCTTGGTACACTGATATTTATTCTTCAGCCTGCCTTGGATTCAATTTGCCATTGTCCTAAATTTCCTAAGGTAGAAATGGATTTATTTTCCATGTTTCTGTCATATCTATCCAATCCTCCAAACATCCCCCCGAGCACTGCTTTAGAGTTGTATCTCACGAATTTGGGTAAGTGGTGTTTTCATGTTCCTTTAGTTTAGAGTACTGATTTTATCGCTGGAAACTTGATCTTTGTTTTGGGGGCCACACCCGGCAGGGCTTTGCTCCCAGCAGGCTCAGGCATCCTTTATGAGATTCCAGGGATTGAACCCGGGTCGGCTGCGTACAAGGCAAATGCCCTACCTGCTGTGCTGTCGTTTCGGCTGTGGGAGACCCGTCCCTGAGGGGGAATGTGTCCTGCTTGGGGGGCTCAGTGTCACTGTGGGCTGAGTGAGCTGAGAGAGAGGTCTGGCGGGAAGGGAGATGCTAGCAGGAGATGGGCCTCAGGAAGCCATGAGTTAGGGGTCCGACCGCCTGTATTTGAACCCCATTTCCTTCCCTGAAGTCAGCAGATTTAGTTTTCCACATCCAGGGCGTAGGAGAAATGCAGAGCCCCGCTGGGCACACGTTAAAGGAACAAACAGCTCCTGAACCAGAGAGCATGTCCTCTCCCGTCGGCCTGTTAAACATGGATGGTGACACTGGCCCCTGGCTGTACCGCAGGGACGCGGGGCCCCCCTTTCTGCGTGAGTTCCCGGGGATGGTCCCGGTGCTCCTTCATCACTGCACAGTGGCTTTGCTTCCGGCCTGGCCGCCTCAGGGCACCGACAGCTGAAGGCCGGGTGCCCCAAGGCGACTCCAGTACCCCTATCCCCAAATGCTGACCTCGGTGTCCCCCAAGCAGCGTCCCTGGCCCCCAATGCAGACGGCCTGTCTCTCTCTCGGCAGGCGGGGGCGGCCCGCAGGGTGCAGAGCTGGACCACCTCAAATCCTTGGTGCACCGGCTCTACACGGCCCTGCACCTGGACGAGCTGCAGAAGAGGAGAGAGCGCCACCTGGTGGAGAGGATCGGCCACCTCACGCGGCAGCTGCAGCCCCTGGAGCAGGTGAGGGGGTCTCTCCCCATTCATGCCCAGGACCAGGGTTTGCACCGGGGCTTGCTGCACGCCCCTCTCTTTACCGCATGATGCTCAGAGGCTCGGGGCAGGACACGAGCTGCGGAAGTGTGGATCCACATTTCAGCCCACCCCTTTTTAGAGGCTGTTACGTGGTTCTTTCCAAACTGAGTTTCTGGGGCTGGAGCAATAGCACAGTGAAGAGGACGTTTGCCTGGCACGCGGCCAACCCAGGTTCAATCCCCAGCATCCCATAGGGTCCCCAAGTACCACCAGGAGTAACCCTTGAGTGCAGAGTGCAGAGGAAGAACCCTTGGGAAAAAACCCCGAGTTTCCCTGTGATCCTCTGCCCCTCGTGCTGCATCTTCACAGATTATCTGGATCCGTGTGTGTGTGTGTGTGTGTGTGTGTGTGTGTGTATTTGTGTGTAGTTCAAAGGCCACTCTCCCAGGTTCGTGTG
>JAOXYA010078254.1:0-11399 GCA_028565675.1 Sorex palustris
CACCTCCGGGGCATGGCCCAGGAGGGGCGTATGGGCTCAGCCCGCTTTCTGAAGGGCGACTGAACCGAGGCCCTTCCCCCTTGGCTGAGGCAGCAGGAGACCTGGCGTAGCTACGCACTCACAGCTGGGTACCTGCTGGTCTGGAAGTTATTCCTGGAGCTCAGGGCTGCAGGTCAGTGAACCACTGCCGCAAATTCGATGGGACCCAAGTTTGCCTGCTGGCTCATTCTGCTCTGTGAGCGCATATGCACACACAGACACACATACACAGAGACACACACACAGACACACAGAGAGAGACACACAGACACACACATAGAGACACACAGACACATACACGGACCACAAACACAGATACACATACAGACGCACACAGATACACAGGCACACAGATGCACACAGACACACATAGACACACACAAACACACAGATGCACACAGACACACAGACACATACACAAACACACAGATGCACACAGACACACACATATATACATACACCACCATCACCACCACCACCACAAACAACAACAGCAACAATACCAGCAGCAGCAGAGAAAAGAGCCCAGCTGAGCGTGGTAAGCTGTGCGTGTAATCGCCGCCCCGCAGCTCACCGAGGCCCGTCTCCTTCCGTCTCCTTCCGTCTCCGCCCTCAGAACCCTCCTCTGCAAATGCCGTGGGTCCACTCTGGATTTGGAAAAACTGGGCTCAGGTCCCGCCTCTGTCACTCATAGTGACTCCCTGAGCCGACATCCCCCTCCCTGCAAAACGGGTTTCGACGGGCAGTCACAGGGGCAGGGCAGTGCAGGGCAGGCCCTCTTTCTGCTGAGAGAAACTGGTGGGAAACCCCCTGCTCCTTCTCCCCTTCCTTCGCGTGCTCTGCCTTGGCCCTCCTGATGGCCAGGGTAGTGGCTCGGTGACCTACCTGAGGGGCCCCAGTTCTGTACACATTTAGAGAGAGCACTGGACTGGGAGTCTAGAAGCTTCAGCTCTGAGGCCAGGTGCCAGGTCGGCCCCGAGGGGATGGAAGCCTCCGGAAGGAAACACCCAGAGAGGTGCCTTAGAAATTGTCTCCAATCCCTAGGGGCACCTGTGTTCGGAGAGGGGTCGGCAGAGCCGGGTCTGTTGCACCAGGAACGGTGTGGCCCAGGGCATACGTCTATGGTCCTGTTTCTCCAAGGGGCCTCCACTGTGCAGGGCCCCGCTGGCCATGACTGCTGACCTCCGGGACTGGCATGACCAGGGTTTGGATCATTTCCTCTCCCGCTCCCCACTCCCCAGCCCAGAGCCGAGGTGGCCAGGGTGCCACGTCAGGGAGGGTTAGTGTCGGTGCCCGGTTGACGCGTGCAAGCTGGCACACCATCTGCCGCGCCCGCCAGAAGTTACATAATCCCGTGGCCGGTGGCTGTTCTGAGCCCAGGGCAGGCAGGACCAGCAGGGAGTGGACGGAGGCAGCGTTTTTGCCTTTTTCTCCTCTGAGCTTCGCTCCCTCGCATCCTGGACCAGACTTCGGTCCTGAGATGCAAATGCCAAGATCGTTGGCTGAAGCTGGAGACCCCCCCCCAAAATCTAGGGTGTTTGTCTCCTGGGGCACACACGTTGCCTGAGGATAGGGACCCTCCCTCTCCATCCCTGCTCCAGCGGGAGGCTCAGCTCTGAATCTGGAAGAAGAAGCCAACAGTGCCCCCCTCCCAAGCCTCCCCCAGGAACTGGAGACATCCCCTTTCCAACATCTTATCATAGGAAACGTTTTTAATAACTAGGTAGCAGCCAAATGATACTGCCCACGTCAGCCAAGGCCTTTGCATTCGCCCGGTGCCAAATTCCAAGCTAGCATGTGCTGCTGGCCTGGCTCCTTCATCCCAGGCTTGATTTTCTCCTCCGAGCCATGGGGGTACTCCCGGCCGCTTCAAACAGTGCTCCTGGGGACTGAGCCTGGGAATGATGTGTGTGGAAGGCAGAGGAGGCATTTAAGAAATGGTAGTTGTCACCATCCACACCCAACCTCGTTTCAAAGAAAGCAGTAATATAAAGACCAAATCGGGCTTATTCTAGGAATGCAAGGTTGGTTCAAAACAGATCCATTCGTACTAAGAAATTAATAGATAATGATGCTTTAACTAACTGTAATGTATTTTATTTCCATAATTGATTGATTTATCGTCAGCTGACAGCATTTTAAATTTTTAAGGTCTTTAACAGAATTTAATAATGGATAACCAGATTATCATCTTTCACCGTATGAATGACTCTGAGGAAACCAAATCATGAGATTTTCCTCTATGTGCTGAAAACTGAAATTCACTGCCTCTTCGTGGTTTAAACGCTCAAGGAATAAAGGGATGCTTTATAGGATGATTAAAAAAGCTGTGCCCTGTACGTGATTGGTAAGACTATAAGTTCCTACAGCCTTGTTGGAAAATGCTATGAAGATCCCTTTAAAAAAGATAAAAACGGAAAAAAAGAGATAAAAATGGAAAAGCCATTCGGCCCCGTGATCCCCCTCCTAGGCTGTTCGCTCCAGAAGAGATGGAACATACTGATTTGAAGAGGCATGCCCACCTCTGTGTTCATACTCGCGTCCCTCACAGTAGCCAAAATGTGAGCTCACCCCCCAAGTCCACTACTGGAGCGACAGGAGCAGCCGTGGCGAAGGTCTCAGTGGCCTTCGGCTCTGCCATTAAAGAAGATGAAATCATGCCTGGGGGGGTGGAATGGATGGGACTGGAGGCGATTGTGCCGAGGGAAATAAAAAAAGGAAAGACCTGAGAGCCCACTCTTAGGAGAAATAGAAAAAGAGACAAAGCAAATGAACTGGCACTGAAGCAGCATAACTGCCTTCCAGACTTTCCGGCGGGGTGGTGGGCAGAGTGTGAGGGCCTTTTGGGGTGCTGGGAGGGAGCTGGAATGTTGGAATTAGCCAGGGTGAATCCTGTGTCCTTATAAAGTGCTGAACTGAACCCCGAGTGAACTCCTGGAGTGCTGTAGACCAATGATAAATCAATTTTTTTTTCAAGCATAATCTGTATCCTTGTCCTAAAGCCATTATCTTATCTGAGGGGAGCTCCTAATGAGATTTCCATGAAGGGCAGGACTAGAGCATGGAGTTTCCCCTTCCCTTTCCAACCCGCGGCTGAAGTGCTAGCCAATGTGATTAAACAGGAGAACTCAGAGAGTGAATAAAGAAGTAAAATGATCCCATCCCGACCAGTTACAAAACACTCTCTCCTGCCTCCGTAACTGAAACAGCGTCTATGAGCCAGTCAAGAGGCCAATTAGATAGAAGTCAAGTCCAGAATTCAGCCCCAGGGCAGCCGAAAATAGGTGTGTGTGTGTGACAAAGGGGTTGTCTTGAATCGTTGGGTAGATACAGTTTCATCTTGGTGGTGCCAGGGGTTGAACTCAGGGCTGTTTATGAGGACAGATTTTTTCCATAAGTGTCCAGGTCTTTGGAAAAAGACAAAATGCGGTTCATATTTTATACCCAAAACTACGAAACGAATTAGGAATCGAAAGGTAAACAGCTGTAGGACATGAACACTAGATGAAAAATAAATAGATGCTTCTTTAACATTGGGGCAGGCAAAGGTTGCTCAGAATACAGAGGCGTAAACGTTTTTCAGTTCGCCGTTTTGGGGGTGTGGGGGTGACGTAACTGTTGTTGCTCCTGGGCTGATACAAACTCTGTGCTCAGGAGTGACCTTGGCAGTGCTCAGGGTACGATATGTGGCGGCGGAACTTGAACCCAAATCTCGCTTGCAATACAAGCTTCTGTCCCCCGCTTTATTCTCAGACTGCCCCCCAAATTGATACTCTTTCAAAATTTTTCATAGACAGATTTAAAGCACTCTACTGCAAGTCAAAAGACACATGATTTGGTCAACTGGGAGAAAGTGTTAATCAGTGACAAGAACTAATGTCCCAAATACACACGAAACGTCTTAAAATATTGAAGGACCCAAGAACTAAAACCCCCTAATTGTTTAAAAGCGGGAGAAAGATATGAACAGGCTTCCCAAATGTGGACATGTGAAACTGGACTTCTGAAATTATGTAGTACCGTAAACCAATAGCACATCAATAAGACTGTGTTCAAAACTGAGTGGAAAAACACAAATGGGAGGCCCAAGGCACTTGCCTTGCATGTGACCCACCCTAGCACTGGACATGGCCCCCTGAAATCTGCCAGGAGTGACCTCTGAGCGCAGAGCCTTGAATAAGCCCTGAGTACAGTCCATTGTGGCCCCAAATAAAAAAAATTAAATAAAAATTGGAAGTAAATAAACAATATGAACAGCCAATTTACAAAATGATATAACAGTGACCCTCAAACCTACAGCAATGTTAAAATTTCAGGGCCGGAGCAATAGCACAGCAGTTAGGGCATTGGCTTTGCACGCAGCCGACCTGGGTTCAATCCCTGGCGACCCCTATGGTTTTCTGAGCACTGCCAGGAGTGATCCCTGAGCACTCACACTGCCAGGTGTGGCCCCAGGTATTTTGGGCTGCATCCTCAAACACCCCCCCCCCCACACACACACACACAAAATAATCTTAAAACTCACTCAGGAACCGAACAGTGAAACCCAAACAACTCAGTGGTAGCACTTTGGTAAGACTGAGTAATTAGTCCTGCAGTTACTGCTCTGGGGTGGGGGTGGGGGGTGCAGGGCACTTTCAGATGGAGCAGAGGGAAGTAGGAACAACCCTTGGGACAGAAATTTTGACAGTACTTAACAAAAGTACCTTTGCATCCCTTGATCCCGACGGACCCACTTCTGTTGCTCTTCCCTAGATGCATCTTTATGGGTCAGGGAGATGATTCCGTGGCAGAGCCCAGGGCTGGCAGGTGCCAGGGATCGCTCCCCAGCACACACACAGTCGTCCTTTGTGCCATGCTGGTGGTCCTGGGCACCTCTGGGCTCCCTGAGTTCTGCGGAGGGTGGTCCCTGTGAAACTGACTGGAAGGTGGGGACCAAGAGAGAATGTAAAATAGTGAAAAGGGTTAAGGCCCTTGCACACATCTCCTGGCACCACATCTGGTCCCCCGAGCCCCACCGGGAGTAAGCCTGAGCACCGTTGGCCCAAAAACGAAAAACAAAGGTGGTTGTGTCCAAGAGGTGTTCTGGCAGAGCCCCAGATGTAACAACAAGGAGAAGGGGCGGAGTACCAAGCGGCATGTGCGAAAGGCTGACTTTCCTGTGAGGCTGGGTGTGAGACGGGCCGGGCCGGGAGCCCTCCTTCATCATCTGCATCCAGCCGTGTGTGCCAGGGGCCCTGCCGGCTTGGTTTGTCCCTGCACACTGGGAAATCACCTAACCAGGATTTTCCCAGGAAGTTTGGAGACTGAGACGGTATCTCTGGCTTCCTCCGAACTCTGCTTGGAGACAAGGCTGAGCCCTTCCGGAGTGTGGGGGTGGGGAGGGGGGGGCGCCTCCCTGTGCCGCCTCCAGGGACGAGGAAGAGGGCAGCTCTCCGGGTGCTGGCTTCATGGATGCTGGGTTCCATGCAGCTCTCTGCAACAAGCTTTCCTCTCCTGGGTAGGCCTGGGAGAAGAGGTGGGACCAGTGTCCCGGCTGGTTCCTGTGTTCAGATGCGCACCTGTGCATATCTGTATGTGTGCATATGTTTGTGTGGGTCCATGTGTGGCTTGTGCAGTGAGAGAGGGTATTCCTTGTTTCTTACCTACGTCTCATGTTACTCTGGGTCCTCGGGGAAACCTTGGCTCCAAATCCTGTGAATGTGCACGTCTAGCTCCGTCCCCCACACACACACCCAGCTCCATCCCATACACATCCAGCCACACCCCATACACACACACACACACATACACACACACACACACAGCTCCGTCCCATACACACATCCAGCCACACCACACACACACACACACACACACGTCCAGATATACCACACACACCCAGCTCCATCCCGTACACATATCCAGCCACACCCCATAAACACACATACACACATAGCTCCATTCCACACACACACCCAGCTCCATCCCATACACACATCCAACTCCATCCCATACACATCTAGCCACACCCCATACACACACACACACACACACACAGAGCTCCATCCCATACACACATCCAGCTACACCCCTCACACACACACACACAACTCCAGATATCCCACACACCCAGCTCCATCCCATACACACATCCAGCCACACCCCATACACATACACAGACACACAGCTCCATCCCCCACACACTCCCAGCTCCATCCTATATACACTCACACACACACACCACACACACACACACACACACACACACACACACATTCAGCCAATCTCATACACGCATCCAGCTCCAACCCATGCAGCCTGTATTGCCGCAGAGGATTCTGGTCTAGCTTGCTGTATCTCCTGTCCTCTTGGCCCCTTGAAGGTCCCCTCCACCTCGACCCCATTCGCGTCCCAGCTGTGTTATGGGCCCTGAGCGCCTGCACCTGCTCTGGGCTTGGGGCGGGCAGTGCGGGGGTGGGGGGAGGCAGTTTGCATGCATTGTGAGTCCTTGTGAGACGGGCCAAAGTTCTTAGCTGAGAAGCGAAGCAGGGTTCTGGGAAGCAAAGCAGCCCCCGCCCAACCTGTCACCCACAGATCCGAGCCTAGGCAGACCTCATTCTAGCTTCAGACTCCTGATTCAGTGCTCCTCCCAGGATCAGCTCCGCCCTGCAGTCTCCCAGGAGCTGGTGATGAGCGCACAGCACCGGCAGCCCCCCACCACCTTGCGATTCGGGTTTCGACAAAGAGGCACTGGGTGTTCCTCCACAGGCCCTCCGTGATGGGCAGCAGGCCTCCCTTCCAGGATGTTTCAGGAGAGGGCTGTGTGCAGGGATTCCACACTGGGCACCACTACCACCCCGCCATGCTCTGTCTGTCCACTTAAGGAGACGTTTTCAGGGGGTCCTGACTGAATTTTGTGTGTGTCCGGTAAGGAGGTGGCCAGCCAGAGAAGTTTGGGGCCTCTGGTTGTGTCCCCCAGGGGCCCCTCAGAGCCCTGCCAGGCTGGCCCTTCCTCCCAGGGCCCAGACAGGGGGCGTGGCCTGAAGGGAAGGGGCGGGCCAGACGTCCACCTCCGGGCGGGAGGGGCCTGGCTGGTCCTTGCAGAGGGCATAATTGCCGGAAGGTCATGCTCCATCTGAGCCCTGAGAACTCTGCTTAGCAGTCAATAAGTCGTTTATTACCCTCTTGACAGCATCCTCCTCCCCACTCTGGCTCCTGTGCTGCAGGGTTGGGGAATGCAGGACCAGCAGAGGGTCTGGCCTCCCCGAGGAGGGAGGCGCTGGAAGCCTGAGTCCACCCTGCCCTCCTCCCCCACCCCCCCACCCCCGCCTTCCAGCCCCCTGGACACAGCCTGCTGGATCCGAGCATTTGCTCAAGCCCAGGACCCTGATCACTGCCCAAGGAGCCAGCTGAATAGAAATTCTCCATCTCTCTGGCCTGCTCCTCCTCTCCGGGACATCTTCCAGAGATATTGGTGCTTTAGGGGAGTCCGGTGAGGCCTCTGAACTTCTTAGGGACCACATCTTCCTGGCACACCCTTTAAAGGGGCACCAGGGGCGCTGGAGATTTGGCTCAATGGGTCGGACATGTGCTCCGCGCGCGGGAGGCCTGAGATCAGTCCCGAGAAGCGCCTGGCTTCACCCTGCCAAGCACCGTAGGGAGTGACCCAGCACAGAGCTAGGAGTCACCCTTGCGCACCACCGGATGTGGCCCCGAAACCAAAATAAATCAATGGTAAATAAATAAAGGGGCCGTGGGGACCCCGTGTCCCATCCTTCTGTTGCATGAGAACGCCTCCCCCTTCCCCGCCCCCACATCCAGGCGCTGCACCATTGCTCACAGCCGGGAGCGGTTCCTGCAAAAGCATCGTCCCCTGTGGATCTCAGGTCCCAGCACCCCACCCCGGGGGCCTCCACCGCGCACAAGGGCTCCCGCGTCTCCAGACGGGCTTTTGTTTGTTGTGCCTGGTTTCCCTGTATCCGGAAGTTTCCCTGTGACCCAGCGCCTGCCGCTGTGGCCGAGAAAGTCTCAGAACCGGGAGCATCCTAGACGATTCTAGGTGTTCTTCCGACACGTTAGCGCCAGGGCACATCACGCGGCTCACGCTCGAAGGTGGCTTCGTGAACACGAAAGCGCAGAATTGGCATCACTGTGTTGAAAGGCAGGGACGCAGCAGCAGTCCTAGAAGGCTTCTGAAGTGCAGTGGTCACAAGTTAGAGTCGGCCGTGTAAGAAATCCCAGGCGCTTCTTTTTTGACGAGAAAGGGCGAGTGGAAAAGCTGTGAAGGCCAGGAATCAGGGACGCTCCTGGCCCTGCAGGTGGTCCCACCGCCTTGCCCTCCTACGTGGCGGGGGTCGGGCTGAGCCCGTGGGCCCGGTGCCACATTAGTAGGTGCGCAGAGAAACCAGGGCCCCAGGTCCCCTCTCCAGCACAGGGACGTCCAGAGACCACCCCTCCCTACCGTCTCTCTGCCCCCCACCAACTTGGGCCTCTGACCCGGGTGCTTTTTGGACGCTCTCCCTGCGTGGACAGCTGGGAGCAGCCTCCCATAAGGAAAATTCCAAATCCCACTAAATTCTGGATTCCATGGCCTTATCTGGCACCGTTCTGTCTGGCTTGTGATGCGTTTGTGGGTGTGGGAGGAAGAGCCCCAGCACCCTGGGAGAGATTACAGGGACCCCCCCCCCAGCTCCCAGGGAGTGTCCAGAGCTGGGACACACAGGTTGTTTACACAGAGAGCCGCAGGCAGCTGGGGGCAGGAGAGGGGGCAGGGTGGACATGGGCCTGTGGTCAGGCAGACTCCCAGGGGCGGCTGCAGCCCCACTTAACCCTTCCAGAGCAGGAGGCCCTGCCAAAGCAGGCCCGCCCTTAGCCTCAGTTTCCCCCTCTATTCAGTGATGGCCCGGGCCAGATCCATCCTTCCTTCCTCCCTCCCTCCCTCTCTCCCTCCTTTCTTTCTCTTTCATTCTTTCCTTTTTATATTTTGATTTTGGGGTTTTGGGTCACACCCAGTATTGCTAGGGGTTACTCCTGGCTCTGCTCTCAGGCGGTGGTGCTCAGGGGACCGATTGGGATGCGGGAAGAGAACCTGGTCAGCCATGTGCAAGGCAAGCACCTCCCCGCTGGTCTTTCTCTTTGGCCCCATGCAGAACCTTCTGAGGCCCATCCAGACAGCTTTCAGCTGTGCGTCCCAGCAGCCGAAAAGATCACCAGAGGGAGTGGCGGGGGGGCCCAGCGTGGGCCTCTCGCAGCCGTCTCTGTCTCATCGGGCCAGGAAATGGACGTTCAGCAGAGGGGGGTTCTGCTCCTGCGGGTTGGGCCACTTCTGTGAGCCTGAGTCTCCCCTGAACCGGGCCAGGCTCCTTCCCCTCTTCTTCCTGAGCCACTGGGCACGTCAGCTCAGGGGGGCAGGGCCACCATATCCCCAGGCCCAGGACAGTGCTGGGTGCAGAGTGGCCCTCAGGAGCAGGTGCACACAGGATGTGTCTTTGGGGCCCTGCGTCCCAGCCTCCCACGTTTTCCCCTGAAGCACCCATGTCCTGCCACCAGCCCTGGAGATCCCGGGTTTGGGCAGCGTGGGGGCCCTGCGTTTGGATAAGGCACCACAGACGATTCCGAGGTGCGGCTCTTGTTTGAGAATGCCCCGAGGTGGGGGTGGGGGCTGAGGGATGATGGCTCCGTGACTCGGTGCGCCTTGAGCTTTGTAAGCACGAGACTGGGAGTTTGCTTTTCCGTTTTCGAAGGGGGACACATCCGATGGTGCTCAGCTCACTCCCGGCTCTGTGCTTTAGGGACCCCTTCTGGAGGGACTAGAGGTCCTCTGTGATGCTGGGGGATCCATCCAGAGTGGACCCGGGCTGGGCAAACGCCCCACCTGCATTCCTGGTTCTTCGGAGCGAGGCCCTGAAGTTTGATCCCCGCTGCCTCCCACATACGCCCTAACATGCAGCACACTGCCGGGTGTGAGCACTGTGTGTGAGCACTGTGACCGGAGGTGCACACCCTCGTCATCGCAGGTGCCGCAGCAAGTGGAAAGGGAAGGGGGATGGTGACACAGTGCCTGAGTGAAACTGCCTGCGTGGCTGGCTCTCCTGCAGGCTGGGGGGCCCAGTGGGATGCCGGGGATGGAACCCGGGTGGCCCATGTGCCAGGCAGATGCCCTCCCCGCTGTCCCGTCGCTCTGGTCCCTGCTTGGAAACTCTTGCGGAGTTCAGCCCTGGTTCCTCGGGGTGAACCTCCACCTGGAGGCAGCCTCCGGGCCCTGCCCCTGGGCCCTCCCTCCCGACACATCAGGCGCCCAGAGCCCCTTTGACCCTTCTCCGTTGCCTGCCGGCAGCCCCCCTGCAGGACCCAGAGAGCAGCCCTGGCGCCGAGCTGTGTCGGAACCGTCTCCTCACCTAGAGGCGGCAGCTCCCAACACGCTCTGTACCCGGAACGCACACCACACTCCGGGTTGGGGGTACGCAGCAGCCCTGCTCCGGGGGACCGGGCCGGGACGCCTCAGCCATGGAGCTGGCGGAGATACCCTCGCTGGCGGAGGGGGTGCGGCAGGAGGGAGGAGCGGGGCCCCGAGCTGGCGCCCCGCCCCGGCCCTGGCAGTGCCAGGCTCCTCTTGGCTCAGCGCACGGCTGTTCTGCAGGCTGACCTCACGGCGGGCGGCTCGGAGGCCGGGGGCTGGGTGGAGCGTGACATCAGCCCCAGCGCTGCCAACTGGCACCTCCAGCCCTGCCCCGTCGGTCCCTGACAGGGTTTCAGCGGCCCCCGGCGGCACGGTTTGCTCTTCATCTGTCGCCGCCCGCCCGCCTGGCCCTGGTGCTGGGCGGCGCCTCCCCCCAGCCTCCGGGAGTCTCTTCCCGCCTGGCTCTGCAGCCCCGGGATCAATACGCACATTCCAGAGGCACCGACCTCGGCTTCCAGGAAGCGTCCGTGTGGCCCGCCTGGTGTGGGCAGGGGGAGAAACCGAGGCAGGGGTGGCGGCCGATGAAGGGTTTCTGCGGCCAGGTGGAGAGTTCTGTGCCAGAGTCAGCCTGCATGGTGGGGTGCCCCCTCCCCTGCCCCATGCCCTGCGGTTCCGTCTGCTCCCTCCAGTGGCTGGTGACCCGGGGACCGAGAGAGAGGGAATCCACGAGTGAGTGGTGTACCTCGTGACCTTGAGTGAGGCTGCTGTTACCGCCCCTCGGAGCCTCAGTTTCCCTTACAGGCAAGCTGCAGTGTGTACGGGACTTGTTAGCACCAGGCTGTCGGCCACCCCCCATCTCTCTGAGGACAGACATGGGGACAGTGAGTCCTGGCCGGGACAGGGGGAGTGATGCACAGGGTTTACTCCTGGCTCATGCACTCAGGAATTACTCCTGGCGGTACTCAGAGAACCATATGGA
>JAOXYA010078262.1:0-11399 GCA_028565675.1 Sorex palustris
ACACCTACTTGTATGTGAGGCACCCGCCCGAGTTCCGTTTTGGGGGGTGGAGGGAGGGAAGTTTGGGGCCACAACCAATAGTGCTTAGGGTTTACTACTGGGTTGGGTTTACTACTGGGTTGGTGCTTGGGGGGACCATCTGGGTTACCAGGGATTGAATCCAGGTGGGCAGTGTGCAAGGCTTAGTGCGCTTGCCTTAGTCCTGAATTACCTCTCTGGCCCCAAATTTCTGTTTTGGTTTGGGGTCACCACACCCGGTTGTCCTCAGGGAAAATGCCTGGCTCTGCATTCAGGAGTGGATTGTTCAGGACCCCTTGTAGTGCTTGGGGAACCCTGTTTGGTACTGGGGATTAAATCAGGGCTGGCAGGAAAAAAAAAAGATCCCTTTGGGGCTGGAGAGATAGCACAGCGTGTAGGCCGTTTGCCTTGCATGCGGCTGACCTGGGTTCGGTTCCCAGCATCCCTTATGGTCCCCTGAGCACTGCCAGGAGTAACCCCTGACCATCGCCGGGTGTGACCCAAAAAGCAAAAAACAAATAAATAAAAATAAAAATCAGGGCTGGCTGCACTGAAGACAAGCACCTTATATTCTGTCCCAGCCCTCTGCTGCTACTTTCGAAGGCACATCTTTCCTAAATGCCCTCCTGAGACACCGAGGGTCACAAGGTCATATTCTGTTTGTGCTCAGGGCTTTCTCCTGGCTCTGCACGCAGGGATCACTCCTGGTGGGCTCAGGCAGTCATGTGGGTGCTAGGATCAATCCTGGTTCTGCCGCAATCAAAGCAAGAGCCTGACCTGGTGTACATGCCTGGGTACATGCCCCATGGTGCATGTACCCCCCCTCCCCCGCACCAATCTGCTCAGCCCTGGGACACTACACTCCTTGGTCAGCAGTGGTTCAGAGCTAGGTGGGAGATAAGGAGGGCTCAGGGGCTTTGGAGGAAGGGGAGGAATGGGCCTTGTGGCCAGAGCCCTCGCTCCATGCTCGGGTCACTCCTGCCAAGCTCAGAGGACCATATGCTGGGCCGGAGATTGAACCCAGGTTGGCAGCATGCCAGCCAACCATCCTGCCTGCTGTACTATTGCTCCAGCCCCTCAGATCTTCATTTCATTCACATTGATTTGGTGAGCGCGCCAATTCAATGGCAGTAGTTGACACGGTGCTGCCTTTAGGGGAAGCCAGTCACCTGCCCTGTACTGGTTATTGACCAGGAAAGGCACCAGAAGTTGCTTTGGGTTGGTAGGGTGGGGAGGAAAATGCAGAATAAAGGGACGTGGACCAGTAGATCAGAGGTTCCGGTGGAGGGGCTGGAGAGATACTCCAGCAGGTAGGGCGCTTCCCTTGCACATGTCTGATCCGGGTTCAATCCCAGACATCCCATATCATTCCCTGCCTACCGACAGGAGTGATCACTCAGCACAGAGCCAGGAATAAGCACTGAGCACTGCTAGGTGTGTCACTTCTCCACCAAAAAAAAATAATCGTCCTGGAAGGTAGGAAGATGGCTCAAGTCGCAGATTTCAACTGCAGAACCACATGGTCCACTGAGCACCAAACTAGGAGTAGCCCCCAAGTACCTTAGAGGGTCACCCCCACCCCCTTTAGAAGATTCCCATGTGGGAGCCAGTTGGTTTCAGGCATTCAGAGATGGGATGCCTGGGTGACTGCTGGAGCCCTGTGTCAGTCTCTCCAGTCCCCATCGGGTGGCCTCCTGTGATGGAACACCCCACATCTGAGAGTGTAGCCCCCGCCAAGGAGAGGAGAGTGCTCCGCCCCCACTGAATTTGCTGCTGGTGTGGTTGCTTTCCTTGTTTTTCTGGCTACACCCAGTGGGGCTCAGTGCTGGCTCCTGCCTGGGCTCAGGGCTCATTTTGTTTTTCAGATTTGTTCACATTACATTCAATATTTCAACACCAACCCAACTACCGTTACACCTTCCCACCACCATGATTTTGAGTTTTCCCACCACCACCCAAGCCTGCCCCTAAGGCAGACGCTGAGTAATTTATTTTGTATTGCTTGTTATGAATAATTGACTGTAAATGATCCAAAAAAGATTTCCTTAAAGGAAAGTCTGTGAAAATTGTTGTATCTCATTTGGAACCATCAAGTCCCTGTATTAGAGGTCACCAGCATGGTGGTGATTCTCAGGTCCGAACTCATCTCTTCAGTATGTTGCTCTCTTCCTAGATTCATTTGTGAGTTTCATGATCGTGGCTGTTAATATGCTTAAATGGTGCCCAGATGCAGTTCATGGGCATGACTGCCAGGAAACCGGAAGCAAAGAGATGGAGGAGAGCGCATTCCCAATTCCAGACTAGCCTGGAGATTTCAGTCACAAATCCCGGATACCACAATTTTCAGGGGATTTTCTCATGGGAAAATCCCAAGGAAAATTTCCCAAGGAAAGCTTAGGGCAAGCCTATGAACATTGGCCATGAGCGTGGCGGCATTAGGTTCTGAAGGTTTGCAGCTCAGGGTTTCGTTTGAGGCAGGTGGAGGGACACGATCCCCCACCCCCCAAGGTGAATTAATGAAATCGGCCTGGCGCGAGGTGGGGAAACATCTCTGCAGCATTGTTGCTCTCTTCTTAGATTCATTTACAAGTCTTCATGGTTTGTTTTGAGACCACACCTCATGGTTCTGCATTGCATTTGATAACTAGGCTCATTGTTGAGAAAACTGGCTTCTTGGCGATTAGTTGTTTTATTTATTTATTTATTTATTTTTTTGCTTTTTGGGTCACACCCGGTGATGCTCAGGGGTCACTCCTGGCTCATGCACTCAGAAATTACTCCTGGCGGTGCTCGGGGGACCGTATGATGCTGGGGATCGAGCCTGGGTCGGCCATGTTGGCTGCGTGCAAGACAAACGCCCTACCCACTGTGCCATCGCTCCAGCCCCTCGATTAGTTGTTTTAAACCACAGTCCTAAGACTTCATTGACCACTCCACATTTCCTGCAGTAGAACTAGAAAAATAAAAATACTAGTCTGTAGGAAGCAGCTCATGAGCTCGTGGGCTGGAGGGATCCAAGACAGCAGGTCATGCGCGCCATGGTCGCCTGGGTTCCTGCACCACCAGAAGCTGCACTGGGAGTGTGGCCCAAAGACCAGAATACAGGAAGGAGAGCTCCTGCCTCGAAAGTGCAGTCCCCAGATACTGCATGCTACATTCCTGAATGGAGCCTGTGTTAAAGCAAACATCATAGAGGGGGAATGATGATCCGTTGTCTTCCTTCTTCAAAGTGAATAGGGAAAATCATGTTTTTGTAACACATTCTCTGCAAAGTTATAACTTTGAATCTTCACTTTCTGTTTTTGTTTCTTTGGAGTGTAACAGTGTGTCGGGACCTCCCGTTAGTTGAACTACTTTCAATAATGACCTTAATCAGAGCTGGTTGTCTAAGGTTAGGGAATGACAGATTGAGCACTCTCTTAGGGATATTCAAGCATCTGTGTCATGTACCATCAACTCTGTTCCCATTATTTTTTTTTGCACCTAAAGGAACTAAACCTTGATAATCCTTTTGACTTCAGCCATCCTAGGAATCCTGAAATTCTGTGTTACATTTGTACTGCTTAGCATTAGGGGCCAGAGGGATAGTATTTAAGGTCACCTAACCCTAAGGGTTCATGTATGAGCCCTTCCTTCAGTCTCAGGAGGCATAGGCCCAGGCAACAAAAAGTGATAGTGTTAACGATAAAAGCCATTGGGAATATCTTGAATTTTGTAGGTTTGGAATAAAAAGGTTAGTAGAAAAACAAGAACAATAGTACTGGCGGAAGAGCATTTGCCTTGTACACAAACAACGCAGGTTTGCTCTTTGGAACTACAAATGGTCCCCAAAGTACTACAAGGTATGGGGGGCACCCCCCAAAAAACAGTGTAGTAGTAGTAATCCTCTGTTAGGAAAAAATTAGGATCTAAGGTTGTAGGTTTAGGATAACAAGATATATTGTTACCCAGTGGATTCATCGGGATGGTGGCTCTCAGCAGTTGGCAGTTAGACTGCCCGGAGGCATCAGCTGACCGTTTTGTTCCTTTCTCCAGAATGGCTGGGTCACAGGCTCTTTGTCAAGGCCGCACCTTTGCAGTATTGGCAAACATGGTCGACTGTGGGAGGAGAGACTTTCTGGGAGGCCAGTCCCTTTGTCAAGTTCTAGAACAAGGGGACAGGCACCTGCTGCCCAGTGAACGCATTACAGAAGCAGGTTCTCTTGGAATGACTTAGACCTTGAGGGTTGACCACACCTCTTGTGTTTCTGCTCCTCAGGACTGGGGCCTGTGTATCACCTGCTGTAACAATAAAAAGACCACAAAATGGAGAAGCTCGGCCTCGGCCAAGAGGAGGAGAGCAACAACCAGCAGGCTGTGGCCGCGCAGAGCCCAGAAGACTCGCGCCACCTGAGTATCCAACGCTGCATCCAGTCCCTGGTGCACGCCTGCCAGTGCCGCAACGCCAGCTGCTCCCTGCCGTCCTGCCAGAAGATGAAGCGGGTCATGTGCCACACCCAGGGCTGCAAGCGAAAAACCAACGGCGAGTGCTCCATCTGCAAGCAGCTCATCGCTGTCTGCTACTACCATGCCAAGCACTGCCAGGACCACAAGTGCCCCATGCCCTTCTGCTTAAACATCAGGCAAAAGCTCCGGCGGCAGCAGCTGCAGCAACGGCTCCAGCAGGCCCAGATGGTCCGAAGGAGGTTGGCCTGCATGCAGCGGACTGGGGCGGTGGGGCAGCAGCAGGGCCTGCCTTCCCCGACTCCTGCCACTCCAACCACACCAACGGGTCAGCAGCCAAGCGCCCCGCAGCCTCAGCCCACCCCTTCCAACAGCATGCCGCCCTTTATGCCCGGTACTCAAGCGGCTGGCCCTGCGTCCCAGGATAAGGCAACAGGCCAGGTGACCCCCCCAACCGACCCTGAGACTGCGCAGCCACCTTTTCCTGGGCCCCCACCAGCAGCGGTCGAAATGGCCGTGCAGCCCAGTGGGCAATTGGAGGCAGGGGCGGGGCCCGCAGGCATGCAGCAGCAGCCACCGTCGGCCCAAGGAGGAATGCCTCAGAGCCAGCCACTCCAGCCTGGGATGCCAAGGCCGGCCATGGTGTCCGTGGCCCAGCCTGGTCAGCCTTTGAACGCGGCTCCCCAGCCGGGACTGGGCCAGGTGGGCGTGAACCCCATCAATCCGGGCCCCGTGTGTCAGCAGGCCTTACGGGAGCTCCTGCGGGTTCTGCGCTCTCCCAGCTCTCCCCTGCAGCAGCAGCAGGTGCTTAGTATGCTTCATGCCAACCCCCTGTTGTTGTGTGCATTCATCAGGAAGCGGTCTACCCAGCGTGCCAACTCCAATGCACAGCCCCCCCCTGGGCAGCCGGGCATGCCCCAGGGCCAGGCTGGGCAGCAGCCTCCTGCCAGGCCAGGCCAGCAGGGCGTCCGCAACAATCCCGCCATGCAGAACGTGAACCCCATGCAGGCTGGCGTCCTGCAGCCGGCCTGGCACCGCAGAGGCAGCAGTAGCAGCTGCAGCCGCCGCTGGGCAGGCTGAGTCCCCAGGCGCAGCAGATGAACAGGAACCACAGCGCCATGGCTTCGTGGTTCCGAGACGTCCATAGACTCCAGCAGAGGCTGCGGGGGGGTGGGGGGGGCGCTGGTCGGGCTCATTCCCTGTATAGCCAACTGAAACTGAAACCCCTCCAACAGCACCCCACTCGAACCCTTCCCCGAGAATGCACCCTCAACCTTCTCACCACTTGTCCCCACAGACCAGTTCACCACATCCTGGACTGGCAGGTGCCCAGGCCAACCCCATGGAACAAGGGCATTTTGCCAGCCCGGACCAGAACTTGATGCTTTCTCAGCTTGCTAACAATCCAGGCCTGGCACACAGCTGACTCGGGTTCAATGATCCCCAGCATCCCATGTGGTTCTCTGAGCACTGCCAGTGGTCATTCCTGAGTGCAGAACCAGGAGTAACCCCTGTGCATAGCCAGGTGTGACCCCCCCAAAAAAAGAAGAAGAAAAATAGTGCCATAGCCTGTTTGTAGTTAAAGCAAACATACAAGATAAACCTGAGGCATGGTGTAATACAAAGAATTTATCCTAGTTATGGCTGGTTCCTGCCAACCTTTTTTTTCTTTGTTGTGTTGTTCAAGTGTGCACTGGGAGAAGGCTGCAGTCTGTGATGCCAATCACATGCTCCTGCGTTGCACCTCCCATAGGTTTTACTATTTTTTGTAAAGTAATGATATATGTAATTTTAATAATTATTTACTAGTCTGCATGGTTAACATTTTTCCCTAATTTTCTCACTTTATGGAAAAATTAAGTAAAAAGTTAAAAAAATTTAAACCAAAACAAATGGGGTTAATGTTACTTTAAAATTACATTCTATATATTGTGAACTACTTTATGAAAGTAAAATACGTAAAATTTTTTAAAAGTTACATTGTATATTAAAATGCCAGTTTTTCTCTCTAGTGCAAAGATGTTTGTTCTTTTTGAATTATAATTTAAAAAAAATTTCCCTTTCCTACCCTCATGACAACTTTTATGCTCCAGAAAGTTTCTATTCCGTTAAGTTTGTCAGATCGTAAAGACTTCCAAGTATTAAAATAATTTGTACATATAGAGAGAAACATAGCTTTTTCAAAATATAGAGGTACGTGCCGTATTGATGTATTGTATTGTGCTGTGTTTCTTGAATTTTTCTGTAATTTTTAATTCTAACAGGAAAAAAAAATAGAGGATGAGAAACAATTCCAGTGAAACAGTTTTAACGTGCAAAATGTCCTTGGGGTTTCTTCGCATGCTTCCTTCCTTCTTATTCTACCCCCACCCTACACACACACACTCTTTCTGTAAAATGTGAAAATAGCAAAAATCCTCCACTATTGTAAATCACACAGTTAAAGTTGATTAGTTATAAGTATTATGATCACTGTAGAGACTGCTAAGTTTTATTACCTATGCTTCAATAAACTGAGTTCAATAAACAGATACAGGCCTCTTTCATTTTTTTGCATCACATATTGGAGTCAAAAGATGAAACAAAAGGCTCTAGCTCACAACTTCCTTGTTTGAAAAATAAAATGATTCACTGATAGTTCATTTGTTCGATTGCCCAGAATTCGAACTGAAACCCTCCTAGTAGCAGCAGGGGTCAGGGCGCTCCCAAGCACTGAAAATCCAGAAGCTAATATGGTTTGTTCTAGGTAACTTGATGGTCTTCCTATTACCTCAAGTCACAGGAATGAGAATGAACAGAGTACTGGAGGGATCAGCTCTGGGACCAGGGGGAGAGCTTAAAGGGTTAGCACTTGCTTTCCACTGGGAGGCCCATCTTTGAAACGATGGTACAGGAGAGGAGCTTGGAGCACAAACGAACTCAGTCTGGGACATCAGTGATACTGGTAGCATTGAGCGTGGATGCCATCACAGCGAAAGGGCAAGTCCTGGGCAGAGTCGGAGCACTGGAAAGCCAGTCCGTGGACCTCAAGGAGAAGCGGGGAGTCCTGCAAACCGGGAAACAATGTGCCGAAAGGCAGGAACGCAAGCGGGAGGAGAGAGCAGACAGTGTTTGAGGAAGGGAGTCCTCTGCCTCCTCATAGCCCGAGAGAAGAGACTGTTGGACATGAACTTGACAAAATTGTCTTAGAGCAAACGTCCTTCAGGCGCTTGGTACGTGGGATGGCACAATAACTGTTCTGTGTTTCCGTTTACCATGTGGCAGAGGTGGGTTCAGGCATCTGTTAGGAGTTGGTGACACCGGACCACATTTGTGTTGCTGTTGGGACAGATGTTGGAATATTGTTTGACTGAAACCAAATCCTGAGCAATTTTGTATCTTTGTCATCTCAGGGTGATTTCATTAAGGATAAAAAGCCTACAAATCTGTGTGTAGCCTATGAATCTGTGTGGGCCCTCCCAGTCAAAAAAGCTTGGTACACCAGGACACCCAGAGTGAGGAGGTCTGAGCTAGAAGGAAGTGGGGGCATTGCCCATTCTGAGAAACCACAGTTGCTTAGCAACCTGCTTAACAGGACGTTTCCACTAAGTTCCTCATTAACTGCCATTTCAACTTCCACTAACACTTCCAGTCACTGACACCCCTTTCCTCCCCCAAAGAAAACTACTTCAACCTCTCTGTGCTTGACATGCTATTAAACAGACTGCTAGCTCTTTTTATTTTGTATAGCTGATAAAGTGTGCACTGATATACGACAAAGAAGATAAGACTGATTTAGTGGAGTTTTTTGTTTGTTTTTTCTTTTTAGGTCACACCCAGCGATGCTCAGGGGATACTCCTGTCTCTGCATTCAGGAATCACTCCTGGCAGTGCTGGGGCGACCATATGGGATGCTGGGCATCGAACCTGGGTTGGCCACCTGCAAGGAAACGCCCTACCCATTGTGCTATCGCTCCAGTCCCCTAGTGTTGTGTATTTTTTTAGTACCACCAGTTGTGGACAGTTGGGGTAGCATGTGGAGATGCTCAGGGCTAATTTCCTGCTCTGTGCTCAGGGGTGCGGATTGGATACAGGGCAGGGGATTGAAACCAAACCCCCCGTCTTGCAATGCAAGTGCCTTAACCGCTGTAGTGTCCTTCTGGCCTGTTTTTGTTTTGGGGTTTGGGGTCACACATGGATGTAGGTACCCTGGGGCTGCTGGGTCTGTGCTGAGGTTTCTAGCATCTCTCAGAGGACCATGCGTTACTGGGGATCAAGTTGTGGGTCAACTGATACAACACGTGTACGGTCTCTCTACCTCCTGTGCGGTTTTTTTTTTCTCTCTTATTCTTTTACTTTTTGGGGGGCACAAAACCCGCTGCACACAGGGCTTTGCACTCAGAAATTACTCCTGGTTATGCTTAGCGGATCATATTAAATGCCCGGGTCCGCTACCTGCAAGGCAAGCGCCCTCACCGCCGTTACTATTGCTCCGACCCACGAGTCCTTTGCTTTTAATGGGAAGTGTTCGAGTTGGCAATTTGGGCCTCACCATAACCAGTCACTAGTAACGGCCCAGCCCCAGACTCAATGACTGTGTAGCCTCGCAGCCCAACGACAAGTCCCATACACCGCCCGAGGCACCCTGGGCTCGCGGCGAGGAGGGCGTGCGCAGCACCAGCTTTCCTCACACGTGATTGGCCCGCGCCTCCAGCAGGCAGCCAATGAGCGCGCCCTGCCGGGGCCGCGGCTCCATCCTCGCTTTCGGCTCCTGAACTTCGAGGAAACTGTTTCAGCTCCGAGGAAGAGAAACCCGGGCGTGCAGGTGAGAGCTGGAGGGCTCGTCGCGGAGGCGGAGGCAGCCCCCGAGAGTCTCTTCATCCCCCGCGACCCTTCCTAGGGTCTTCGGGCGCTTTCTTGGGGCGGCGGGGGGAGGGACAAGGATGGAGAAACTGAGGTAGCGGAACTGAGCCTGGCCAGGGAGGTCGGAGTCGCCGTTCGCTTCCCAGGGGGTGGGAGGGAGGTGCGGGGGGTGCAGCAGTTTCTGATGTCGGGAAGGGGGCCCATGGGTGGCTTCTGTGCGTTCCGGAGGAGAAAGACCGTCACTTTCTCCCAAGCCTCCGCTGCCACCCGGACCCCAGAGTTTCGGGGTTCTTCTCTCGCCCTGTTTGAAAAGAATTTCCGGCGTGTTAAACGTGGCCAGAGATAGACGCAAGGGACCACTCTGTGATGCAGAAGCAGGGAATTTTATTGCTCGCTCCAGCTAGGGTCCATGCTACAGGGACGACTTGGTCTCAGGACAAGGACCCGGACTCTCATTTAGGAGGGCATCATACGACATACGGTTACCTAAGCTGCTCATCCTTGGCAGTTAGCAAAAGACAGTTTCTGGCACTAGTCATTGCTGATACGGCACATGGTAGTGACTGATTGACCCCACTTGCTGGGGCCAGGAACTTTCCAGGTGGGGTCTTGGTTGGCAAGTTTCACATTGTTTCCTTCTGGCTATATGTGGGTCACAGGGCCCAAGTCCTTTTTAGGGGACCGAAGGATGGGAAGTTAGGGGCCACGACCAGTAGTGCTTATGGCTTATTCCTGGTTAGGGTTGTGCTCAGGGATCACTCTTGACGGTGCTTGGGGACCTTATGTGGTACCAGGGATTGAATCCGGGTGGGCTGTGTGCAGGCAAGTGCCTTAGTCCTGAATTAACTCTCTGGCTCCAAATCTCTGGTTTGGTTTGGGGTCGCCACACCCAGTCGTTCTCCGGGAAAATGCCTGGCTCTGTATTCAGGAGTGGAGTGTTCAGGACCCCTTGAAGTGTTTGGGGAACCCTGTGTGGTATTAGGGATTGAATCAGGCTTGGCTGCACGGAAGGCAAGCGCCTTTCCTCCTGTTCCAGTTTCAAGTGAAGGCCCTCCTGAGACATCTGGGTCACAGGATTATATTCTACTTCATGATCATGATCATCCTGTTGTTGGTCGATTGCCTCGAGCAGGCACCAGTAACGTCTCCTTCGTCCTAGCCCTGGGATTTTAAAAAGTGCCATATTCAAGGTTCTTTCAAGGTTAGGAGAATGAGACCCATCGTTGTCACTGGTATTTGGCATATTGGGTACGCCACGGGGAGTTTGCCAGACTCTGCCGTGCGGGCACCATAATCTTTGCTGGTATGAAGGCCTGGGTTTGGTCCCCAGTACCCAAGCTTTTTAAATTGTGAATCAAGGGCCAGGGCGATAGTACAGTGGATTGTCTTGCACATGCTTGACCCAGGTTCCATCCCCAACACGACATGGTTCCCCAAGCTAGGAGTGATTCACTCCAGGAGTGATTCCTGAGCTCAGCCTGAGTAAGGAGTAAGACCTATGTACCTCTAGGTATGCTCCAAAAACAAGAAAAATGCAAAACCTGTGGATCAATACTCCTATAACATCCTATAAAATTTGTTTTAAAATGTCTCATTTTTACTTATTACCAACAAATGTTTGGTTTGCATGCCTATTTTATGTACTTGGATACTCGGATCCATAAAAATTTCTCAGGCAAAAAGGGGTCACAAGTGGAAAATGTTTTATAAGTCCAGCCTCGGGCTACGGAGATAGTACAAGGTGGTGACCCCAGTTCTATCCCCCCACTACAAGGCCAGAGTAGCACTGCATTCCTCTGGGGCTGCGGAGATAGTACAAGGTGGTGACCCAGTTCTATCCCCTGACCACAAGGCCAGAGTAGTACTGCAATCCTGTGCCCCGTTATTATTGAGCCACCGAGCCTGCTTGACAGGGCATCTCCCAAATAAGCCCCTTAGCCTCCTCAACGGCTTGGGAGACCCTCCAACAAAGCTTTGTTCAATATAGTTAGTACTAAGTATCTATAGGACCTTCGACTATATTGTCTTTAGCTTTTCAATTAAGGCTTAAAGAACTTCAAAACTGCTATTTCTTTGTTTCTTTTTTACTCCAATCA
>JAOXYA010078269.1:0-11399 GCA_028565675.1 Sorex palustris
TATAACTGAAACCCAAGCACAAAAATTTGTAAATCTACAACTGTACCTCATGGTGTTTCACTAATAAAAATCTAAAATAAATAAATAAAAATAAAAAGGCATAAATTGAAAAAAATTAGGCCTTACTTCATGAGGTTTAGATAAGACTGTCAAGAACAGACACAAGGGGCTGGAGTGATAGCACAGAGGGGAGAGCGTTTGCCTTGTACGAAGCTGACCTGGGTTCAATCCCTGACATCCCATATGGTCCCCCAAGTAATGCCAGGAATGATTCCTGAGCACAGAGAGAGGAGTGAACCCTGAGCATTGCTGAGTGTGGCCCAAATACTATTAAAAGAAAAAAAGAATACACAAGAGGACTTTGTATGCAGGCTTGATGTTTGATCCCTGGGATCCCAGATTCAATTCGTGGCACCACATAATGCACCAAGAACTACCAGGACCTTCACTAGGTGTGGCCCAAAATAAAAAAAAAAAATGCATACAAGAATGTAATAAACTTGGTTTAATGGCGCTAGTAGAGTATTTACCTTGCTTGTAGCTCACTCAGGTTTGATCCCTGGGATCCCATATGGTCTTCCAGCACTGCCAGGACTAATTCCTGAGTGCAGAGCCAGAAGTAACCCCTGAGCACTGCTGGGTGTGGCCCAAAGACAAAGAGAAAACAAGAAAGAGAGACAGCGAGTAAGAGAGAGAGAGAGAGAGAGAGAGAGAGAGAGAGAGAGAGAGAATATGCAATAAATTAAATCTCCAAACCTATAGCTAATCCTTGAAAACTAGGGGTCTAGGGCGCCAACCATCACCCAGATGAATTTATGGTTGGATCCATGCAGTTCAAACCCACATGATCACAGGGCCAGCTATAATTCAAAAGGATAAATATGCAAAAAAAAAAACCTTTGATTTAGGTAAATAAACGGTAGGGGAAAAAAAGCAAGAAGTATTTCTTAGATGTTCAAAAAAATTTCAACATAGTGAGCCCCCAAACTAGTGGACTAATGGCAACATGAGGCAGATAGCAGAGGAACTGTCTAGAGGCCCCACACAGTTGCCACTACTAGGTCATACAAGCTAAACACTGGGCACCTTGGGTGAAAGTGGGCCCGCTCTTCCCTACCCTTGAGCCTTCATATGCTAAATCTCACTGAGATTGAAAATAAAGCATTTCGTAGATCATGCCTTGACTATGATTGTTGTTTGATACGGCAAGTTAGTGAGCCATAGAATGCATTGAAGTCTGCAGCAGGATCTGGCACTGGAAGTGTTCAACAGACAAAAATGATGATGGCTAACAGCATCCTCATCCTCATCATGAAACAGTTAGCACAAGAATTAAGGCATGTACCTTGCACACAGCCAACCCTGGTTCCAGTCCCAGTGCCACATGGTCTCCCGAACCTTCAGGTGTGACCCTGGAAGTGCCTGAACACCACGAGGGTGGTCCCAGCAGTCCCCCACACCACAGAACCTGACAGCACTGGTTCAGGCACTTGCTTTGAACTACCAGCTGAGCAGGCCAAGAATCTCCGGGAGGAGCGCCCAGGCCTCTTGAGCACCACTTGGGAGACAATTAGCATTTGCATGTCTCCTTTATTCATAAGAAGTTTCTATAAAGGGCTTTCCATTTCACCACGATCTTATAAAGAGAAAGTCAGGCTCCCAGAAGCTGGTCCTTTGCGCCAGTTCACACTGCTAGCAAATGCGGGAGTGAGGAACTGGGTCATCATGTGCGGCTCTCTGCCCTTGGCCAGGCTGGAATCCCACGCGACTGGCTTCAACCCTCCTCTTTCCCCCGGTCATATTCCCAACATCCAATCCAGCCTAAATGATTCACCGAGGATTCTGATGATCAGGGGCAGAGCATTAGTACAGAGGGTAGGGTATTTGCCTTGTATATGACCTGCCCAGCCTCCATCCATCCCTGGAACCCCATATGGTCTCCCAAGCCCACCAGGAGAGATCCCTGAGTGCAGAGCCAGGAGTAAGCCCTGAGTGCTATTGGGTGTGGCCCTAAACCAAGAAGCAAACAAACAAAAAAAGAATCCTGGCAACCCTGAGCAAAGGAAGGCCTGCCACCCAGTCCTCAAAAGGATCCGAGAAAAGCTTATGGGGAGGTTTCCTCACTGCTGAGGAGACACAAAGGTGCTGTTTTTTTCCTCCAGTGGAAGCCCTCCGTGTGACCCTTCAAATATCAAAGCTCTCTTGGGACCCTGAGGGGAGCTGGACTGAGCATGAAACTGGCAAGAGGCAGCAACAGAACCAAGAGAAACAAGGAGAAGCAGAACATATACCCAGTTTGGCCACTCCTAGCTTCCTGTCTGTGCCCGAGTTCTCAAGCCCACCTGTGAGGGGGTACACCCCCAAAACACCCTCCCTGCTACCTGGTCTGCATGAGGCACTTATCTGTCCATCCCTGGGCACACACTCGGAGCCTCTGCAGGAGCCCCGTATCTTCATAGGGCGGGGGAGGTGGGGCCTTCCTAAGCTCACAGAAGATTGGATTTTGTTTTCCTGAAACTCGTCCTGGTGGAAAGGATGCTGTGGCGTACACAGCTGTGCAAAGGAACACATGTGGCTGATTCCCATCACAGAGCTAACTATAGACATAGAGACACCACACTGAGTCCCACGAAGTTTCTGACCCCTCTCCCATGACCCCCACCCCCGCAGATCACAAGGCTCTACATCTGAAAGCCGGATGGCCAGCTGCCTCTCTCTGCCCAGAGCACCAGCCCTCACATACCCTCATAGGAGAAGAGCAAGAGGGGGGAGCAGGAAGGGGGAGAGGTTCATCAAAGCACGAAGCGCTCTCTTCTTTTCAGGGCAATAATGATGACTTGGCCACAGAAGTAGGTTATTTATGACATGGATTGTTATCATGAGCGAGGACTTCAAGTTTTGCTTTTCCCCTCCTCCCCGAACCCCCCCCCCCACCCAGCCAAAAAAAAAAGTGCAAAAGCCAGTACATGGCTCCCGTAGACATTCCTTGCATGTGACATGCCCTGGGTTCGATCCCCAGCACCTCATGTGTCCTCTCTGTGTCCTTCAACACCCTTGCCCCTCTATGGCCCTTAGCAGCGCTGGGAGTTCCCTGGGAGCCCCCAGCACTGCCAAATGCACCACAAAAATTATTGTAGGGGGTCTAGAAATGGCTCAGTGGCCAAGCACCTTTCTTGCAAATGTGTTGCTGTGGGTTCAATTCCCTGCGGACATGTGCTGAGAGGGATGGCATGGCTCTGTTGTTTGGGATTTCTGGCACCCTGACAAAGTGTGGTGCCAGGAACCAAAGTGTGGGACCCCCCCCAATCTCCGGCACACAGCAAACTCTGTGATCTCCACAACTAAAGTGTATGAGTGAGCACCGTGGCCAGGTCGCTTCACAACGACCAAAACTCAAGACAAAATAAACAAAAAGTCCCGCAGTACAAAATGCAAACTATTTTTTAATTAAAATACAATTTCTCTTTGGAAATTTTCTAGTAAGACCATCAAGTGATTTATTTCTTTATTTTGCATGCCAGATACTAGCTGCCCTTTCCTTGCTACCACAGACTTAAATCGCCACCATCTAAAGCACAGAGAAGTTCTTGGAGATACTAGGTAGAATCCTCCAACAAGATGCTGAAATCTAGTCAACATTACCTCACATCTCTGCCACTTGACTTGAGATTCTTCTCTATTCTATTTTAGCCATATATCCCCCAACTTGCACCATCAACCTATCTCCACTTGTGCCAAGAATCAAGGGTTATTATGAGAATTAACTATTCCTCTCAAACTCCGACTTTCTATCCTCTGCAGTCTACAACTCCCCAATTCTTGTTGGACGTGGTTTTCACCTCCTCAAGCCCTCAGCCCTTGCTTCTCTGTTCTCTCCCATTCAAACAACTTATCCCTCTCCTCAGACATTAAATCTCATAATCCAGCGCATATGCTGCCTAAGCCCATCCGTGTGTGCTTATGTCCACGTGGCTGAGCACACGTGGTGTCCAAGCACATGTGTCGCCCGCAGCTCCCCTCTTGAGATGTGTACTTTCATGCTTTCGTGTCTAACTTTACTCTCTCTCTCTGTCTCTCTCTCTCTTTCTCCCCCTCCACTCCACACCTTAAAAATCCTCCAAATAAAATCTATTTACTTCAAAAAAATCTCATAATTCATCATTACTATTGTTCTCATCCCTCTCCCTAGACAGTAATTCCAAGACAATAATTCCCAATTCTGCAACAATCTGAACACCCAATCATTTCCACTTGAATAAATGGAAAAGGAAGTTTACTAGTGGAAACCTCCCAATCTCTCAGGACTTCCAACAAAATTAAGTGTCTACAATGACTTAGCTACAATATGTTGTAACTGTTTTAGATACACATTTCTTATCAAAATCTTTGTTGGGGGCTTGGGGTGAGCATCAGGCCTTGAGTACAAGTAGTGCTCAAGAAGTCCAGGAACCCCACCCATGTTGAGCTGTCCCCCTTATTTCCAACAGTAGAACACACTGGAGTTTTGTATCCTGACTCTGCCTCTGAGCAACTGTACAGGCAAGTAAACCCCTCTGTGCTTCACTCATCTCATCTGTAAAACTAGTGAGTCTCAGGTTTCAGAGATGGCTCCATGGGCTGGAGTGCATGTTTGGTTTATGTTCAATCCACAGCATTGCAAGCTCCTCTGAGACAGACAGAGAGACAGTACAGAGGTCGACGTGCTTGTTCTGCATGTAGTTCAATCCCTGGCATGACATAGAGTCCTCTGAGCATCACCCAAAGTGATCCCTGAGCACAGAGTCAGGGGTAGTCCCTGAGCACTTCTGGACATGGCAAGAAGGTTCCCCAAATAAAATTAAAATTCTATCTTTCTTATATGAAAATCTCATCATTTCAAAATCTATTTTCTATAATAAAACAGAAGGAGAAATATTCAGAGACAGAGTTGGGCATTAAGAGTAACAGCTCGGGCCAGAGCAATAGTACAGCAGTTAGGATGCCAGCCTGAACCATGGCCTACCTGATTTGATCCCTGGTACCCCAGATGGTCCCTGAGCCCTACCAGGAGTGATCCTAGAGTGCAGAGTCAGGAGTAAGCCCTGAGCACTGCTGGGTGTGGCCCCAAAACAAAAAAGAGATTGATGACTCAATCACCTGAAGGAAATGCATAATTAACAAAAAATATCTGTAAGTTACTATGAAGAAAACAGATTGTTATAGCCAGAAGGACTAAAAATATCTACATGAGGCCATAATCACCAGGAATAAAACATGGAAAATGTGCTGTTAATTATTGGGTAGATTTTGCTGATTCAGTTATTTTGATATTGCAAAATCATAAGTTCAGTGGTTCTCCCACAGGAAAAATCAGTGGAAATTCACTCAATTGCTGGGAAAGTTTTCCACACAGTAAGTGGTCACTGTGTAGGGGGTGGATATCCTGTCAGAGGGCTGTGAAATCATATGCCAGTCCATGGGACATGATGGTACAGACACGCATGCTTCTCATCGGTTGCCTGGGGCCAGTCTGCCTGTATTGTATGGTTTCCATGAATAGTGTTATAAATAAATAGCCAAATGAGACTTGACAGGAAAAAGATTCCCCACTCCTGCTATATAATCTTTTAGGGCTTCATAAAGAAGCAATGATATCTATAGAGATCTTGAAGCTAGACAAACCCTTCCACGGCTCTAAATAATTCCCAAGGAGCAGTTCAAGTATGTTCCCTACTCTCTCCATTCCTTTTCTCCAACATCCCTTCATTTATTTATTTATTTATTTATTTATTTTTATTAGTGACAAACCAAGAGGTACAGTTGTAACTTACAAATTTTTGTGCTTGGGTTTCAATTATACAATGATTAAGTACCCATCCCTCCACCAGTGTCCATTTTCCACCACCAGGGATACCAGTATCCCTCCCACACCCATCCCCCATCCCACCCTGCCTCTGTGGCAGGGCATTCCCTTTTGTTCTCTCTCTCTCCTTTTGGGTATTGTGGTCTGCAAGAGAGGCATGGAGTGGCAATCGTGTTCAGTCCATAGAAGAGACAGATTTTAATAAGTAACATATCAACACAGAGGGCGGGTATGGGGCACTTTGATGGTAGACACCCAAAGCATAAATCATTAACACTATTGTAACCATGCTCCCAAATTGTAATATAAATAATTTAAAATTTTGACATAATGGCCATCCTCTTTAAAAACAACAACAACAAAACAACAATTTGTCATAACATCAGCAGCAATTATGTAATGAAATGTGGCACATGTCCCAATCTCCTACCCCCAAGGGAAACAATTCCAAAGGGCTTTGAACACTCTTCCTCAGAGCATCTCCTTCAGAATTGAGCCCAGCTGCTCCTTTAATGCCTTTTATTTCTTCCCTGTCTTCATGAGTTCTTCTGAGAACACAAATACACTCACTGCTCCCAATTTGTTGTCTTCAAGCTCAATTCCTGGAGAAACCCAACCTAGGACAGTGTTCATTCATTTATTCACAGAGCATAACTCGGCACCTGCTGTGTACCAAGTAAAGACTCTGTGTCAGCACATAATATATTTGGGTGATTTCATAGGGTTCAGCATGGTCTGGGGAAGTTGTGCACACTTACACATGAAGAATATTCAAACTAAAAAAAATAAAAAATAAAAAACAATGTTGCACTACTCTATAGTTGAGGTATGTTGAAAAACATAGCTGAAGACAGACATCGATGCATAGAGGAGCTTTGGAGACCAGGATCTTAACCTCCACACTATACTGACTTTCCTGGTGGTTGCCGGTTGGGATGCAGGTTATAGATGAATTCACACACAGATAATGAATGAAGTGAAAAGACACCAGGAAAAGATGGAACATGGAGGGACACTATAGACTGCAGAGGACAGCTGATAACAAAAAGACAGAGGGTGAGGAAGTCAGAGGCCAAGAAAAGAACTTATTTCTAAAAGGAAGGAACAACCGGTACTTTCAAATGCCCAGATAATTCCATCAAATAAGTGTTTGAATGTGAACATCCGCTTTCCTTGACTTGAGGCAATAGGGTAACTTCGTCAGAGCTGTCTGAATGACATGCAGGGATTGGAAACCAGATTGCAGTGGGCTGAGGAATGAGTGGGAGACAGCCAAGAGTAGACAACTCTTCTCAAACACGTGACTCTCCGCTTAGTGGAATGTGAAGGTGGAGGCTTCTTTAAAGAGGGGTGGGCGAGTGTGCATCTGCCATTGATGGAAAAGTCCCGGGAATGGAAGATGTTAGATGGAGGAAAGGCTGAGCAAAGGGGTGGATGAGACCTAGAGAACAAACCGGGACCAGCTTCCTCATTCGTTGGAAAGAGGACTAGATGGAAAATTGTAGATTCTCGATTCTCAAGTTCTGTCATGATCTTGTCTTTGGATCCTTGGACTAGAAATGCATGGTGGGCTCTTAAAGGAAATTCATGCTCTGAAGGATCAAATGTGTACAAATAAAAAGTGGCTTCAGGGCCAGAGAGAGAGTTGAGGTGTTTGTCCGGTCAGCATCCCATATGGTACCATGAGCACCGCTAGGAGTGATCCCTGAGCACAAAGCACAAAATGCTCAGGAATAAGCCTGACTATTTGGGGGATGGCCCCCAAATAAAAATAATATATAACTAAATAATAACTGAAAAAGCTGAAGGAGTTATTTTGGGTACTGGAGAGAGAGTGAAGGATTTAAGGCACTTGTCTAGCATGTGGCCAAACTCCTGTTTCGATCTCCAGCACCACATATGGTCTTGCAAGCACCGCCAGGAGTGATCTCTGAGCACAAAGCCAGGAGTATCCCCCCCCAAGAGGCCCCATCGGGTGTGGCACAATAAAATACAGAACAAGGAACTGTGGGGACCCAAATAGATGAGTAAATTGGAACCAAGAGAGAATGAGCAGCAAAGAACTCAGCACAGGCACACGCTGGTGAGTGATGACTGGAAGGGGTGGGGGAAGACGGGGGGCGTGGAGCAGAGGCAGGACAATGGTACTCACCTGTGAGGGGGAGCGGGTGGAGTATTTTTAACCATGATAAAGAGCACAGGAGAGGAAGGTTTTGAGGAGGAAGATAATGTTCCTGTTTGTGCTTTGTGCTAGGAAGGCAGTGTGGGTGGCAGGTAAAAGTCTCAAGCATTGCTAGTTGAGGGGTGCAGGGGAGTGGGGAGAAGTAGTAGGCTTGGGAGTAGTGGAGGGACTTGCACAGTTGGTGCATGGGGGAGTAAAATCCCTACAAGGTTAACTTCCTTTACTAGCTTCTCATGCGTGGCTTCGCTTCTTATTCCTTTCTCCTTCCTCTGGCGTGGAGCTAGCAAATGGAATTGCTCTTGGCTGTAGCGGGCTCCTTAGGCTTTGTAGAATATTTGGTAGCATTCCACACCAGATGCCAGTAGCAATGCCCCAGATGCAAAATGTCTCCAAACCGTATAAGAAATTTACACAGTTTGGCACATATGCTGCCTGAGCCCATGTGCTGCTTGTGCCCACGTGGCCGAGCACATGTGGTGCCCGAGCACATGTGTCACTCGCATCTCCCTTCTTGAGATGTGTACTTTTGTGCTTTCATGTCTAATGCTGATAGTATGTGTGTAGAGACTCTTTCCGCCCTTGGAGAAGCCCACGTTCTCTCTTGAGTATGCTACTGTCTCTCACTCTCTCCCCCTCCACACCTTAAAAATCCCCCAAATAAAATCTGTTTGTTTTTTTTTAAAGAAATGTACACAGTTTGAAATCACTCTCTCTGTACCACTGCTCTCCTATCTTTTCCTCAGGACACTTTAACATTGTTGCTTACCAGTAAAACTTTGAATAAAGTTTAGCAGACACATCTATTCCCAATTATGGCTTCAAAATGTCTGGCCAGGGGCTGGAGTGATAGCACAGGGGTAGGGCGCTTGCCTTGCATGCGGCCGACCTGGGTTCAATTCCCAGCATCCCACATGGTCCCCTGAGCACCTCCAGGAGTAATTCCTGAATACAAAGCCAGGAGTGACTCCTGAGCATTGCCAGGTGTGACCCAAAAAGCAAAAAAAAAAAAAAAAAAAAAAAAGGCTGGCCAGGGGGCTGGAGCTATAGTATAGCAGGAAGCATGCCAGACCCATGCAACCCATATGGTCCACTGACCAAGATTGATCCCTGAGTGCAGAACCAGTAGTAAGACCTGATCACTGCCAGGTGTAGCCCCCAAACAAACAAAACGAGAATTCCTGGGCCAAACATTGATTTGTGACTTGGAGTGACTTTTCTTCTGCTTTGTTGGTTTCTATTTTGCTGTCTTGCTTTTCTTGCTTCATTTTTTCCCCTTTGAAAACAGCGGGTTTCAAGAAGATGAAAATAGAAAAACAAGCTAAGTGCCCTTAACAGCATGGAGAACTTAGTCAACATTCAACTGTTGCTTGCTGTGATGAATATTATTAGTAGTGAAATTAGTGGAGTCTCACAAATCTCACAGTGAGAGAGCACTCACACAGAGATGTCTGTCAAGCACCTGGAATTTGGACCTGGCTATTTGGACCTCTCAGAAGCATCAGGGGCTGGAAAGCTCAATATTAGGGCATATGACTTGCAAGAAGCACAGACCCAAGTTCAAACCATGGCACCACATGGACCCCTAGCCACTGACAAGGTTAGTCTGGTGGCCCCTCATCACTGAGTGAGAAGAACCTCAACAACCAGGTCTTAGCATTGAATTGTCCATCCCTGTTGGCCAAATATTGCTGGGAATGGGCCCCAAATCTTCTGAGCTTTGCTTGGGAGCTCCCACCACCACCACCACCACCACCACCACCACCACCACCACCACAAAATGGTTTACTTTAGGTTGTGGGCATCAACAGCATGGTCTGGAAAGACTCTAGTTAGAATAGTTAGAAGGGCAGAAAGGGTGAGGACTTAAACAGTAAAGCATCTATCTAGCTTGCACACTGCCAGAAGAGACCCTGAGCAGGAATAAACAAAAAATTCTGTCTGGGGGAGAGGAAAGGAGAGAAGGGAGTTGAGGTTGGCACACAGGCATGTCTGACACTGGGTGCTGAAGAACCTGCTGCAGTCGGTAACTTGCTTTTGAGTCCCGGTTACTGACTGGAAATCCCAGCAGTGGGATTCTGTCTGCTAATTAAAGTGCTAAGCCTCAGCTTCCTGACTGTAAAATAAGGAAAATAAAAATGCCTGTATAATAAAGTTATTAGGAGATTAAATGTATCAAACCCTGAAAAGGTGTTTGAACGTGAATATTCAGGTTTTAGTTTTCTTACAAAATCTGTGACATCAGCTTTATATTTTTGAAGCTATGAGCAATACAGAGTGATGGAATAGTCATATGAGGCTTAGAGGGATTCAAAGCAGGATTTTTGTTTGCTTGCTTGGCTTTGCTTGCTTTTTCTGAGTAAAGAGCGCAGGAGAGGGAGTTTGTGGAGACAGATAGAAGCTGTGCCTTCACATCTGAGCTGGGATACTTCTTGTAAGTGCTTGTGCTAAAGTCACCAGTTCGTGAAAGAGTAAATGACCAGAGCAATGTCTGACCAGCAGGTACAAGATCAGGTGGAGATTCCGTAGTGCCCTAGCAGGTGTTCCTCTCTGAACACACAGCCCAAGTAACAAGATGTGAATGGGAGAGGAGATGAGGTCTTTTTCATCATGCTGTCAACAAACACTCTCTCCAAACCCTGAATCCAAAAGGGCCCCAGCAAGTTGAACATCCAATGGCACTTCCTCCGGAACTGCTAAGAATCAGGGCACATGTTTTCCATTTTGATATTATCCATCCTAAAAATTTTAATTCTATCTTAAATGGAGCTTTAATCTCAAACGGACAGACAAATGAATCATTGCAACAATCTCTTAAGGAAGTGAGGACCTATTACATTGTGTGTGAAATTAATAAGGGCCATATCCACTTCTTCAACTGGGAACCCCAGGAGACCCCTGGCAAGTCTTGCTGACCTTTGGAGTTTTGGTTTGCCCATCACCTGGGTGCCCAAGCTTCTGAATATTCATGCTGGTGAAGACTTTCATGGGATTCACTGCATGGTCCTCTTATTAATCTCTGTACACCCAGTGCCTAGCCCCACCTTTCAGAGTACTGGCATACAGTGTACCTTTAACTCAGGGCCATGAATGAGTGCTTTTATACTTTAACATCACCCTAGCCTGGGAGATGGTACAGTGATAAAAGCACAGGCCTAGCTCATGTCTATGTTCAATTTCTGGCACTTTATAGGGACAAGTATCGCTTGGTGTGGCCCCCTGGAGGCCTTCAACACTGCCAGAGTGACCTGGGTTATCTCTGGAACCACAAGACCTGAGCAACATCACCCTTGCATTGACTACAGCCAGTCTTCTGGGCAGGTGGGGAACCAGGGAGGGACAGCCCAGGTCCTCTGCGGCCATGTGGCCTGGAGATGT
>JAOXYA010078279.1:0-11398 GCA_028565675.1 Sorex palustris
TGAAGTTCTCTTTTATATAAGTAATTTCCTATGTTTGGGGGCAGAAAGGGAACTTTAATTTATTTTACAAATAAAATTCTGTTTTGTTACATTTTGTTTTGTTTTCAGGTCACACCCAGTGATTCTCGGGAGCTGCTCCTGGATTAGTTCTCGGGGACCTTGTGGTACTGGGTATCCAGGCCTCCCATGAGCAAAGCATATGCTCAGCCCTTACACTATTTCTCCTGCCTCTCTTATGTAATTTTATGGCATATTTATAACTCTAATACTGAAACTCTCTTTATATAGTTTTTGTAAATAGAGGATATACAAGGCAGTATATACAAATAACCAAGCCTTTAGTTATGGCACTGTAGCACTGTAGCACTGTCCTCCCATTGTTCACTGATTTGCTCAAGCAGGCACTGGTAATGTCTCCATTGTGAGACTTGTTCTTACTGTTTTTGGCATATTGAATGAACCACGGGTAGCTTGCCAGGGTCTGTCGTGCGGGCAGGATACTCTTGGTAGCTTGTCGGACTCTCCAAGAGGGACAAGAAGTCAAACCCAGGTCGGCCGCATGCAAGGCAAACACCCTACCAGCTGTGCTATCGCTCCACCTTATAGTTATGGCAGCTCTGAAGAATTAAAAGACACTCGCTGGGCAACCAAGTTATAGAATTAATATCAAAACAGAGAAAAAAATAGCAGATACAAAAACACGGGTCCCAAAAAAAGTGTATGTTGAAGGCATCAAAAGTAGAAGAGTGGGCCTGGAGCAATAGTACAGAGGGTAGGGCGTTTGCCTGGGTTCTATCCTCGGAATCCCATACGGTCCCCCAAGCAGGGGTAATTCCTGAGTGCAGAGTCAGGAGTAACTCCTAAGCATCTTTAGGTATGACCCCAAAAAAGAAAAAAAAAGTAGAAGAGTATATTTTTTAATAATAGGGATAGAGTTAAGGTCATGATTATGAAGGGTTTTTGTATACCTATGAAGAACTGGGAACTTTACTTAAAGGTTGAGGAGAGCTGGGGAAAGCTTTTGGGGGTGAGCATCCAGGGGGCCATGTATATATCCATAGAGAGACTCACAAGGAACTTTTAAGCAAAGATGTGACTGGTCAGATTTACATTTTTGACAAGTTGGGTGGAGAAACAATTTGAGCAATAGCAAAACTGGAGGCAAGAAAACTAATGATAACTCGTCCTCGAATGAATAAAAGGCACAAACTAAACTAAATTTGCCTGCAAAGACAAGAGAATGAAGAGTTTGAAAACTGTTAAGGACTTGGATAAATCTCTTAGGTTAACACAGCCCAGGATTTGTCTTGGGTTAGTGTCCAATTGAGTTTTCAAGCATATTAATTATATAACACATTGATTGCTTAGCACTTCATGAAAGTAAATAAAGTGACATCAGTTTCCATAACTCAGTATTCAAGAAGAGAACTGTCTAGAAATTGAAATCTTGTCACTCTACACATATAACATATAACCCGATACGTGTTTACAAACAGCCTTTGTGTATTGTTTCACTAATATTTTGAAAAGACTGCCATCTTTTCTTGTTTATTCCTCACCTTTACCTTGATCTCATATGATTCCAGCTCTAAAATCATGTGAGCAGCTTATCATCTTGGGTATATCTGATTCTGTGTCCTCTGTGTTGTGCGAGGCTTCACAGGCTATGGAACTAGAACTCTGATGAGCTAGTTTTGTTGAAGAAACCAAACCATGGGATTCCACTGCAAGGGAGCAGTCATGTATGAGGGCTGGTTTGCTCATGGTACAGTCTTTATTTTCACCCATGCTTTTGTTTGTTCATTTCATTCAGCCCCTGATCTGGAAAGCTTTCACTCTACTTGAGAGCTAATAACCCAGGAAATACTTAACTAGATAGAAGACTAACGGTGTTGTGTTCGGCAGAGCATCAGAGTGTGCGCCAAGGGGCTGCTTAACCATTTCATTTGATACTGTCATGGAAGAATCTTCGTATTAGTGGGTTCTTGCTCTAGCCTGGGGAAGAATCACATGACTGAGACAGACTTTGAAAGTTAATTTTATTTCGCTGAGGCAAAGGGAAGACGGGTTGCTTTAGAAGGAGAGAAGTTTGGATTGTGAGCTGAGGCTGGTGGAGTTCTTCAAGTGCTATCTGGGTATGTCCAGGAGTGATGTAGAACCTCTCCAGGACAGAACTGGCTGGCTGGGTCTGTGGGAGAGCCCAAGGAGACAAAATTCTCAGTTTTCAGTTTTCTGCAGGATGGGTGAAGGAGCTTGAAAAGTGGCTAGAAATTTAAAATGGACTTTTTGTCCTTGCTGTGAAACATAAAGCGTGAGTGCAGCACTCTGTACAGAAGGATAATATATTAGCAACTATAATATAAAGAAAAGGAAAAACTAATAATAACACTAGCAATGAAACCAGAAAGTTTTCTTAGTATGTTGACACTTGGGGTGGGAGTGGGGGGTGGTGGTAATGCAGCGGGTAGGGCACTTGCCTTGCATGCAACCAACCCAGGTTTGATTCATGTTATCTCATATGGTCCCCAGAGCTCTGCCAGGAGTGATCTCTGAGTGCAGAGCTAAGAGTAAGCATTGAGCATTGCAGGGTATAGCTCCAAACAAACAGACAAACAAATAAAAAGGATGATATTTTTTGCTTTTGTGTACCAGGGACGGAACCCAAGACCTCACACATGCAAGGCAAGCGCTCTACTGCTGAGCTACATCTCCTGGTTTTGCATTTTTTTAAATTTTTTTTATTTTTTATTTTTTTGCTTTTTTGGGTCCCACCCAGCGATGCTTAGAGGTTATTCCTGGCTCTGCACTCAGGAATTCCTCTGGCAGTGCTTGGGGGACCATATGGGATGCCGGGGATCGAACCCAGGTCGGCTGCGTGCAAGGCAAACGCCCTACCCGCTGTGCTATCGTTCCGGCCCCCAAATTCCAGTTTTAAATGAACCACAGAACTCACCTGCTAGCTTTATCGAAATAATAATCATCTAGCCAATCTGTAGTCTTAGTTTACAAAAATATAATTTGCTTTATCCTGAATGATCAGTCCCAACAAGGTTCTGAAAACAGGAAAGCAGAACATTCCATCAGGATCCAAAGTAATGTAGTATTTGCTACAAGTCATACTCTCTTTTTTACTCAACGGACTATTTGGGGGGAACACAAGGTGTATATACACACACAGACACACGCATACACACACACACACAAATGCACAGGTATGTTTTACTCGGTGCTTTCACTTTGCAAAAGTCTTTGTGATTATTCACTTCTTTACCTGAACAGGCTGGAAAGAGTTCAGGTATTTTTCCTTTCCTTTTTTGAGAAATTTGAGGATGAGGCAATTTAAGTGACTCGCCGTTTATCTAGTGGCAGGTTATTGAACAACCGAACGCAAATGCCAAGTCTTTTCCCGGTGCCGCACCGAGAGCTTTAGGCAAGGTCTGTCAACTCGTGGCTTGTTCTTCCTTTGAAGTACATGTGTATCAGGCATAGGTAGCAAAATTTAACTTTGTCCCTATATATTTAGGAGAAGAATCCAGGCCTGTCCAGGGAATAGGTATGCTGTTTTCAAGGTATTCCTGCACTTCAAAGATGGTCCAAGAGAATATGGAATGCTTTGTAATGCCATGTGGCTTTGTTCATTTGTTTGGTCAGAAGATTGACAAGCATAAAAAAAAAAAGATTCTCCCCTCCCCATTTTGGGAGGGGTGGGGGCTAGACCACACCTGGTGGTGCTAAGGTCCAATGCTCAGGGGACCAAATGGGATGCGGGGGATTGAACCCAGGTCACCTGCATGCAGGGCAAAGCCCCTACTCACTGCGCTATCTCTCCGGCCTCTCTCCCTCATTTTTACTGAGATGCTGAGCCTGATTCCGTCCACCATGTCCAGAGGTCCCTCCCATTCAAGCCCTTCCTGAAACACAGCTCCACAGACCAACTTTCCAGTTCTGTTTATGGTATATCTATGTATCCTACATAGGAGAGAGATCATAAGAGACTGCTTTTATTTATTTAATTTATTTATTTATTTATTTATTTATTTTTGGTCAACACAGGAAAAAGTCTTCATACTCTAATGTAACTAGAGAATAAAGAACTGTTTATACTTCTCGGAAAGCTTGTGCCAGTGCCTTAGACAATTTTGATTCAAATGTGTTATAATGTATGTTACAATACTGTGAACTGTTCAGTTTTCTTCAAAAGCTTTTAGTTGTTAAAATGTATTAATCCTCATCACTATGGGAAATTTTTCTTATTCTTTCCCCAAGAGACGATAACTGAAGTTTGCCCCCTGAATACCTGTGTAGCATTTACTATGTACCAGCCTATAAATTGCTTAGAACTCACAAGGAACACACTTCACCCTCAGCGGACTCTGCCAGGTCGTCATCCTCTTTACGTCAGGAGGAGGGGCAGAGAGATTAAGGAAGAGTCCAGCATACGCACCTCGCACCTCGTACACTGCAGCACCAGACTCCTGAGCAACCCAGCACCTGACTCTGAGCTCATAACCGATGCACCAGGTTAAGCCTCAGCCTTGTGGGAGCCGGATTATTTGTCGATTAGATAGGAGCCCCTCTCCTCTCTTAGACGTATGGGGAAGCAACGTGCCAATGACCAACTTGAGCCTGAGTTTTCCAACTCACAAACTAGAATGGGTGATGTTTGCCCTCTATGTCCTTCCTGAATAACAGGAAGGATAAAGAGAATTGACTTTGGCTCATTTCTCTATGGATGCTTTTCTGTGACAGCAGACACAACAGCATGCCCACAGCATAGCCCTTAAACATGAGAATAGACCACAATTTCATGTGAGTAAGTCTGTTGTTCAGTGCGAAAAAAAAATGAGCTCCTGAAATGCAAGGGCAGAGTGTCAAAGTTCTCAACTTCCTTATATTTGAAACGTGAATAGGAATTGGTTTTGTTTTTTGTTTTATTATTATTGTTGTTGTTGTTATTTGGTTTTGGGGTCACACCCAGAGGTACTCACAACTTATTCCTGGCTCTGCACTCAGGAGTCACTCAGAAACCATATGGGGTGGCTGGGGATTGAACCCAGGCCAGCCACAGTCAAGGCAAATGCCCACCTTGTTCTACTATCTTTCCAGCGCCAGTAGCTTTCATTTTTTAAACTGACTTAAATTTTGACTTGTTCATTCAACCTAAGTCTCAGAATAAATGAGATGTCATCTAGGGAGTTAGATTAATGATGCAGTGAAATTCTCTCATAGAGCTTCTAAGTGAAAATGTTTTCTTGGCCAGCCTCTAAAGAAGTGTTGGAATATTTCATGACCCTCACAACTTGGAATCGAAAGCTTTCACTGACTTCTGTCTTGTCGAGTAGGAGCAGTTATTCCTGGTAGCTTTATTTAGATTTGTTGATGTCCTGGCAGTTCAAGAATCACTGTTTATTTACTTAATGTGCTGGTTTGATATCCTTGATGGAAACAGTCATGGTCAAAGAAACTTTTTCATTTGTTATGGGAACCAAATCAAAGAAGTCACTGGGCTGGAGTTTTCATTGTAAAGTTGTGTTTGGTTTTTTTCTTAAGATTCCCCATGCATCCCAAATGACCAGCATATGATTTTCTTGCAGACTTGGTCATCTAACGTAGAGCAACTATATCTGAACCAAAATAACCTGTCATTTGGGAGCTGCTGTTGCTTGGGTGTTAAGAGTGGGTCCTTGAATGAGTTGCTATACAGTCCTATCAAGCGTTTATTGCACTTCCCTTACCTGGAGGGCAGCCCTTCTTAAACTGTGTCCACCAGGACCCATTCTCCTTTAGAGAAATGCCACAGTAGCAGGGAACGGGGTCAGAAACAGTGCAAATTTGTTACCCAGTTAACTTTGAATTTATTATTTTGATCACTGTGTCTTCAGAAACTTTTTATGGTTGCCAATTTTTTTTTGGTAACTGTGTCTTCAGAAACTTTTTATGGTTACCAATTTTTTTTTTGGGTAACCCCCAATGTAGTCAGTCCCTCAGCAACACACAGAGTGTCAAGCCAGTTACAGAAGCTAGAGTGTAAGGGACCTAGCCAAGGGATCTTAGGGAAAAACTCTCAAGGGGTAGGACAGTACAGTGGGTAAGGTGCTTGCCTTGCATGTGATCAACCCAGGGTGGATCCCCAGAATATGGTCCCCTGAGCACTGCCAAGAATAAGCCCTGAGCACAGCTGGGTGTGGCTCAAAAACCTAAAAAAAAATTAAGAAGTAAAAATAAAATTTAAAAACCTCACTCTGGCATTATGAAAAGATGACAGTTAAGGGTTAGGTTGAACTGTAACAGTTAATCCTACTGCTGTGAATGAAGGGAGGGTGTGTGTGTGTGTGTGTGTGTGTGTGGTGGGGGGGCTGTCCCCACAGCAGCATGGGTGCACTTTATACAAGCTTCATGTCTGTGTTTGGAACTAGTTTGGCTCCTTAAATCTGATTACTCTCACAACAGTGGCAAATCTGACGCCGCTGGAACTCCTTGGGACAGTGTGACCACAGGCACTGATGAGAATATTTCGTTCTGGTTACTCTTCTGCAAACCTCTGCAAACGTCAGCTACTGTATATACTTGGCTTGCCACTGTTTTTTTTTTTTTTAATCAGGACCTTGCCCTAAAGGAATTTACAGGGAAGGGTTTGAAAAAGAAAAAGTTGCACCTCTACTCTCAAGGAGGCTTCAAGGAGGGTTGAAAGGAAATTTGAAACCATGAAATGAAATGAAAAACATAAAAATATAGTGTTTTAATTTAGGAATGCCCTGCCACAGAGGCAGGGTGGGATAGGGAGGATGGGGGGGTGGGAGGGATGCTGGGACCCGTGGTGGTGGAGGATGGGTGCTGGTGGAGGGATGGGTACTTGGTCACTGTGTAATTGAAACCCAAGCACAAAAATCTGTAAGTCTACAACTGTACCTCATGGTGTTTCACTAATAAAAAAAATAAAAGAAGTTCCACAGTGAAAAAATATATATAGTGCTTTCCTTTTAAGAAAAATTAAAAGCTTTCCAGTTACAGCCCTTTACCTTTGCTCTTAAGATCCTGAGCTGTCTCGGGCCAACTCTAGAAATGTGTGTGCTAAGAATCAGGACCCCAGTTCCACCCGGCCACTGGTTCTGCCACAGCCAGCAAAGACTCTTTATGGGGACCCCCGCACTGTTGAGAGCCGGGGCGGACAGTCCCTGTGCTGTCCTCACTTCCTCCTTGAAGGCAGGAGTGTGGATTATGAATAAACCCGAGAAGCTCTGCTTTCGGAAATCCAACCCCCCCCCACCAGACAGACTTTTGGTTTTGCATTGGATCCACATTCAGATCTCCCAGGTTCTATGCTTGACCCGTCTACGTTTGAACGGTCCCGGAAAAGGACACGGACTTGAGCGACCCCTCCGAAGTCTCAGGGGGCTCGGGGGCTGGACAACATATGGTCCCAGGGGGAAATCAGATGGCCCCGTGGGCTGCACTGAGGGTCTTAGGATGAGAACAGGCGTGGCTTAGAGAGAAAGGCCTCTAAGCGCAGTCATCAGAGAATCCCCAAGCGTTTCTTTACAAAACAAACAAACAAAAAAAAACCAATGTGTGCGCTCTGGGGAGAGAACCTGGGAAGGAAGGCCCGGCCCTCCTTGCTCCTGAAGGTGGAGACGAATTCTGGGAAGCAATGATTGAGAGCTTGGAGGCTGCGGAGGAGCTGAGGACGGGCCACCCATGAGGGTTCTCCAGATTGGAGCCCTCGGGCGCATCCCGGCCGGGCACGGTTCCGATCCCGGGCGCCCGCGGACACTGCGGCACGGAGGCGGGCGTCCCCCGAGGCCCGTCCCGGACCCACTTGACTTGGGTCCCCGCCAGGATCCCCTGGACGGGGACCTTGCCCGACGCCACCGCGGGCCTCAGTCCTTGCCCCGCCGACGGGCGAAACTTGGCGAGCTAGTTTGCAAGGCGACACTGGACAACCGCTGACCTCTCCTCGAGAAAACAGCTCCAAGCGCCGGGTCCCCTGATGTCAGCGTCGGCGTCCCCTGTGTGCACAATAGCGGGCCTCCAAGTGGAAGCGGAAGCCGAGCGCACCGGCGCGCGCATCCCTGCGGGCCAGCCCGGGCCGCTCGCCCGCCGGTCCCCGCATCTGCGGGCTCCGTCCCGGGAGGCGACACCGCACCGGGCAGGCGCAGGCGAGGAAACGGGGAGGGGCGGGCGGCGGAGGGAGCCAGGCTGGCCGTCCGGGTGTGGGACTAACTCGCGTTCTCCCCGACGCGTCCTAGCACCGACGGGCCGGGTGCCCTCCGGGGGCGCGGGGGACCCGGCTGGGGACCCCGGGGCTGCGCTCGGGGGCCGGGAAGGCGCGTTTCCTGCGGGTCGGGCCCGACTGCGCACAAGGGGCCCCCCTGCTCTGGGCTCCAAGTCGCCCGCTGGGTGGGGCTCCTCGCTCCGGCGGCGCCGTCGGGGGTGCGGTGGGGAGCTTGGGGGTCGCAGCAGGGGAAGGCAGGACCCTTGGGCCCGCGCACGGTACCGCGGAGCCCCCCACGCGAACGCACACCCCAGGCTCTTTTGGGATGCAGCGAGCTGACACCCGACGGGCTTGCCGGGCATAAAGAGGGGTGGAGGTGAGGGGCGGCCCCTCCTTGTTCCTCACCGCTTCCCGCCCCCTCCCTCTCGCGACCTTCGACCTCGGATTCCAGACCCCCGGGGAGATGGCCTGGGGACCAGACGGGAGGCGACGACGCGCGAGGCGCGGCCGGGAGAAGCGCGCCCGCCCCCTCGGCGCCGCCGGAGCGCGGAGCGCGCGCGCGTGCTTTGGGGTGCGGAGTCGGGGGGCTCAGGGCCGTCGTCTCTCCGGCCGCGGACCACCTCGGAGTTGCCCACCCCCGGGTCCGAGGCGCGCACCTCCCCCTCAGCCCCGTGCACACGCTCCTGGGTGCCCGCGGCCTCCGCCCCGCGCCCGCCGGCCGCCGAGTCCCGCGTGGAGAGCACGTCGGAAAAGCACCCCACCCCCTCCTGGGCCTGGCCACTCGGGGGTCCCGGGGAGCGCGGCGCTCACGGCCCCGAGGCCGAGCCCCGGTGCGTCACCTACCCGGGTTCATTTCAGCGCCTGCTGGCCAGAGGCCCCCAGTGGTCAGCGGGCACAAGGTCTGGCCACGCTACTGGCGTCCTCGCCCAGTTCGAGGTGCGGCTCTGGCCCGGGGAGGGGAGAGCGACTAGGGACCCGGAGCCCCGAGGTCCCGAGCTCTGAGCGCGGCGCGGGCACCCGGCCGCCTAGCGGAGCCGCTGCGCTCGGCCCCGACTCTGCCCAGCGAGTGTCCCTCCCTCCCCCCCTTTCCCGGCCCCGCGTAAATCTCTCGTTTGGAGCAAAGCAAGGCTTGCAGGAAGCCACTCCGGATGTTTGCTGCTTTTCATGTGGCATTTGTGGCTGGCCCAGATAACGTCCCAAGCTCGGCTTCCAGCGCCGCTCGTTTAGTGGAGCCCGAAATAGAAGCGTTCACACACCCGACGGGTCAGTCGGTGGCGCCGCGGCCCCCCGACCTCGACCCCCAGGCCCAGGATAGAACCCGGCGGTCGTCGGAAGGAATCGGATCAGGGTGACGACGCTGCCGCGTAAAAGGGATTCATCTTCCTGAGGCTGCACTAACCCTTGCTGGGAAAGAGGAGTCAGCGCGACTCTGGAACTCCCAGGAGGGTGTTAGAAGAAGGGGGTTGGGGGGCGCTTAGATTCTGAAGGTCCGGCCTAAGACCGTGACCCGACCAAGACCCCTCTCCGTCTGCTTCGAGAAACAAGTGCAAACCGTATACGCACGGGGGCTTGGGGTGGGCTGGCATTTTCTTGACTGTTTCTGGGTCCTTTGGGGGCGGGCAAGGAAAATGAGAAGAGGGAAAACGGTGCCCATGCTTTTTTTTTTTTTGCACTCATCCCTGCCTTGAATTTTCTTTCTGCATCCCACTTTACTTTTTTCACCCAGGTAGCCGAATGGATTATTCGACGCAGGTAAAATGGATTCGGGTCCTGGAAACACTGCATTGTTTCTTGTTGCGTTCTCTTCTCTAGTTTTAGAAAACTTGGGGGGGGGGAGGATTTTCAACTTTTTTTTTTCCTAATAGAGAATGCTGCTTTCAGATCTTTGGAAAGATCTGTGTTGCTCTCCAGACGAGTTAGAGAAACTGTTCAGGAAAACAGCAAGGAGCTCCGAGGAGATTCGTTCCTTTTCTCCTCCTCCTATAGGTTCTTTGTCTTCTGGATCCCATTTGCAATGAAATTAGACTGCATTTTCAAGCTGTTCCTTCCCCCCCCCCCAACACAAATAAAAATTTAAAGGAAAGTGTGTGATTGGTTGAATTTCAGTTCAGCTACTTCAAAGCCACCAGTGAAAAAAATGCCACTCTCTGTGATTTGCGCTCACAGATTAATTTTTTTTTTTCCCCTTTCGGAACGTCAGCGACTAGTCTCGGGAACTGCTTTGTTAATTTGTTCCCTGTGTGTAAGAGTCGCGCTGCTGATGGGGGAGGGGCGGGGAGCCCCGCACAACGTCCTCGCAGAGTTCAAGTGAAAAATGGGCTTAAGACGAGGAGGTGGTCGGAGTTGTCTAGAGAACCGGCTGCCTCCGAGAAACTGAAGGCCCGCGGCGGTCAGAGGTTGTGAGTTTCTTTGTTTTACGGATGTCGCTCATAAAACAGACTCTGTAGGTCCTGCCCCACTGTAATCTCCGGGGACAAAATGTTGCCGCCTACCCCCCCCCCCTTTTGGCGGCTATCAGCCCGCCTTGCACATCACCTTTATAGTAAATAAAGTATATTCTGGATGTTGTTGCATTGATTTGGGGTGTGTGTGTGTGTGTGCGTGTGTGTGTGATCTGTGCAGAAATGGCTGTTAGGGACCTCACAAATACACAAACACAACAGTTTGTTTTAGTAATTAGGCGCTCAGGGCCCAGAGCCCGGCTGCCTGCGAGGAATTCCACTCCCTCATGCTGTGATCTCAGCCACTTCCTTAAAATCTCGGTTCCTCGGTTTCCTCTTCTGGGAGATCTAATGGCATTGACCTGGGAAGACTGTTGAAGGACAAGCGAGTTTGCTGAAATCTGGAGCGGGCTTAGACGAGTGCATAGCATACAACGCGATGCAACTCTTGTTGGGGGAAGAAAACCTCCTGTTTTAAACAGTTAGTAGTCGCTCAGATTTGTATCTCAGTAGAATTAGCACCTTGAGCCGACCAGCAGGAGCTAGTGATTCTGCTCCTCCGGACTGGTTTTTACAGATTTCCTCTCCACAGATTTGGACATTTACATAAATATTGTCACTTTATTTACCACCTTTCAGAAATGGAAACCCCTTGAGGGGAGAAGCAGGTCGAAAGTAGACTATGGACTGAACATGTTTGCCACTCAAAGCCTCTTTTGCAGACCACAACACCCAAAAGGAGAGA
>JAOXYA010078289.1:0-11398 GCA_028565675.1 Sorex palustris
GTCTCCAATGGAGACGTTACTGGGCCCGCTCGAGCAAATCGATGATCAACGGGAGGGCCTTTACCTTTTTACCTTTATTACTTAACTAGGTAATTACACTAATAGTAAAGTTATGATTGTGTACCAGAAACTATGTGAATATGTATTACATATTCTACCTTTTTATTTTTAAAATTTCAAATATACACATAGTATTTACTATATATAACACATGTTTTTCATTTAAGAATAACATTTAAGAATAGCATTGTAGCACTGTCCTCCTGTTGTTCATCGATTTGCTCAAGCGGGCACCAGTAATGTTTCACACAACAAATTGTGAGACTTCTTGTTACTGATTTTGGCATATTGAACACGTCATGGGTAGCTTTCCAGGTTCTGCCATGCGGGCAAGATACTCTCAGAAGCATGCGAGGCTCTCCAAGAGGGGCGGAGGAATTGAACCCAGGTCGGCCATGTCGGCCACATGAAAGGCAAATACCTTACCCGCTGTGCGATTGCTCCAGCCCCATTTAAGAATAGAACAATTTATGTAACAATCCCCTAATATGTTTAGTGATTTTATTAGCTGCTTGCTATAGATAAAAAAACCTAAGAAAGAAGAGAGATTAAATATACTTGCACATAGTCACATAGCCAGTGAGCCGTATAACCTACAGTCTAATCCCATACCTTTGATCCTTAACCACTCTTTCTCTCTCATAATCTGCCCAATAATCTTGTAAGGTGGGTACTGTTGTTATTCTCATTGACAGAATGGAAACTTCAGACTTATAGCAGATATGGCTCCTTCTTCAAATCATTTATCTACAAGATCTCATACAGTATTTTATACAAGTGAATAAGATCTCTACAGTGCCATTGCAAAGGAATGTTAAAAACTAAGAACAAAATGTAAAAAAATGACATCCAACACCCAAACTTATTTGGGTCATATAGAGATGGAGTTCAAATTCAGATGTATGTAGCTTCAAAACTGGCTTCTATACTTTCTCCTGCCCCCATATTTAAGGCTGGGCAGGAAAGAAAAAAATGGAAATCTGAAACTATTAGAGAGTAACCCTTTCACACTGAACTTCTTGTTAACCACTGGAAGGATCTAGAGTGGTGTTGAGAGAAAATAATAGATCTATAGAATATTAGGAATGTTTCTGGAACTATTGTTAGATTATAAAGAGGTTATGAGGACCAGCAACATATATATTTTTTCCTCTTCCTTGGAAAAGTAACTTTCTTTTCTCTACTCCAGAGAACTATTTATTTATTTATTTATTTATTACTGCTTCTTACCAACCAATTGACAGCAATTGACAGGAAAAGGTGAAGTGATGAAAGTCAACAACTACCCAGAGATCTTTTGTGGTTTGCTCAATTAATTGTGGAACTTTTGGAGAGGGGGGGGGGGTAGAAAAAGAGCAAGGAGGAAAGGAAGAGGTGAGCAGGGTAAAAAGGAAATGAACTAATTTCCAGAACTTGTCAGGGTTCTTCTCAATCTTCCTAGGAAGACTTCCCCTGTGACCCATTTGAGACCATTTACCAACCTTTTCAGATTTCTTTGATTTCAACATCTGCTTTCCTCTTTCTCCTCTGCACAGCCCTATGCTTCCTGGATACACTGCAGTCAGCCTTTGATCTTGGTGCCTCTGGTTAGCTACATGCTGTAAACTATCCCTCCTCAAGCTAATTCTGGGGCAATGATGAAATCTACATCCTTTTCTTCTTCACCAAGTTTATGACAAGCTCTCCATCCAGTTTGACAAGAGTCATACCAGCTCTCCCATGGAGATACACAGATCACTAATCATCTATAAAAGCAGAGATTTCAGGTAAGACATGGCCCCACAGTTATGTTAATCCAATAAATCAACCATCTTAAAATGCCATAAAGATCCTAAGAAAATCAGGCTATCCACAACTTGTATGGCCAGCACCGTAGTCAAACATATTCAATCAGTTAGGGCAATTCTCTGGGTTATTTGCATCATTGCCACAACTATTATTCATTGATTACTGTAGGCTTCAAATTTGGCCTGAAGTGAAATGTGAGAAGAGTTGGAAAGAAAGTATTAAATAGAAAGTAATAAAGGTTAAGTATGAGAAACTAACAGAAACTTTAATCAATAGCAATATTTCTATTAGAGGCTTGAAAACTATTCTAATTTATGTTCTCAGGGATCTTTGTACAGTGAATAGGTAATGATAATTTTTTTTTTTTTTTTTGCTTTTTGGGTCGCACCCAGTGACGCACAGGAGTTATTTCTGGTTCTGCATTCAGGAATTACTCCTGGCGGTGTTCAGGGGACCATGTGGGATGCTATGAACCCGGGTTGGCCACATGCAAGGCAAATGACCTACCCGCCGTTCTATCGCTCCAGCCCCAGATAATATATAATAGCAATTTGGATATCATGAAATATTTCCTCAAAAGATTTTGAGACAATTTTAATATTTCAAGGTGATAGTTTCCCATATAACATTTTTATGTCATTTTCTACTCAATGACTGTGAGGGCAAAGGTAAGAAGTAGACAGTTTCCTAGGTAAATAGTTATGAATTCTGACTAATGACAGTCTTAATGTACTGTTCATTCATCCTTTGGGAAAAATATGAGAAATGTGCAAAGAATTTATTTTCTTGAGTAAAAATTTCTGTGTTTTAGGGCTGGAGTGATAGCACAGCGGGTAGGGCATTTGCCTTGCACATGGCCGACCCGGGTTCGATTCCCAGCATCCCATATGGTCCCCCGAGCACTGCCAGGAGTAATTCCTGAGTGCAGAGTCAGGAGTAACCCCTGTGCATTGCATGACCCAAAAGACTAAAAAAAGCGAGAAAAAAAAGACCCCAGAGGCCCCCTCTGGGTGACTGCACCTCTTCTTTTGGTGCTCTTCTGGAGCAGTGCGGAGGGAGGGGGGATTTGAGGGAGGGGACTGTGCCCCTAGGGTGGGCCAGGCCAGAAGAGCAGGATTCCCCACGAACAGACCCAGCGCGTGCCAGAGCAGAGGCCCAGCACAAAATAATTTCATTTTTCTATAGTTAATTGGATCAGTATACATTTGTCGCTGGTAATGATCCTCGTGAGGAAGCGAGCAAGTTGTCAGACTTCCTTCCATTGATTTTGGAGCCGAAGTTCAGTCCTTAATGCAGGGGCGGGAGGCGGAGGCCCCGTAATCTCTTTAGCGCTGAGTGCCCATGGCCTAATTTGTCCAGCAGGGACCCTGCACAGGGCCAGGCCCTCCAGCTTCTGGTTCAACACCAGGTCATGCTCTGGCCGAGCAGCGAGCTCACGGGAGCACAACAAGGAGAAGCACTGTGTCCGGGAGAGAAGCAGGTGCCCGGGCACATGGAGACGGTGAGCATCAAGGAAGCCATGACTCAGGAGAGAACATCTGAGATGCTCACACCCGCGGCCCTGCTCCTGTGAGCGTTTAGAATGTTGGCAGCCTGAGCTCCGCTGGTTTTCCTTTCAGAACTGGTGGTGCCTGGTCCTTAGCTTCTCCTTGAGGGATCTGGCCCCCCACCAAGCCCAGCTCCTGCAGTGTCCTTCGTCCAAAGGCCAGGGTGACTGCACAATTCAATCAGCTAATCAGTGGCTGAATAAATAGCAGTACTTCTACAATAAATAATAAATAAATAAATAAATAAAATTTCAGAGTTTCAAAATCGCATGGCCACTACTGCAGCCACACATCATATGTTATTCATATCCAGCAATAGAAAACAAATTGTCTACTGTTGCCTTTTCAGCACATCTGAGTGTTGGGGTAAAATTCCAAATAATAATGGTGGATCTGGTGTCAAAATTTTGAATGTGATCAAAGTAGAGAGAGAGTAATGTGGAAATCGTCTGCCCCACAGGTAGTGGGAGGGTGTGAGATGGGGGTATACAGGGGTTTTGGGGGGCGAAGAATGGGCACTGGTGAAGGTATAGGTGTTTCATCGTATGACCGAGACTTAAACCCGAAAGCTTTGTAACTGCTCTCACAGTGATTCAATAAATAAAATTATAAAAAATGGGGGAAAAAACCAGTAAAGTGGAGTTCATGCACAATTCAATCAGCCTAATCAGTGGCTGAATAAATAGCAGTACTCCTACATTAAAAAAAATAAAGCATGGGCGTCAGACAAAGTGGGGGCCAGAGTACCACGGAGAGTCACCAACAACGTCCCAGGTGGCACAGGGCCAAGAGGGCGAAGTCCCACCGCCGAGTGGTGACAGGACTGTCCCCGTGTTTGTTGGAGAGAGCTGGAGGAGAGTTGGGGAGAGGTGTGACAGTCGTGGAGAGAGCTTGGGAGAGCTTGGGAGAGTTGGAATAAATGGCAACTGTTCATCCACCGGCTTGGCCTTCGTTCCTCCTTCGTCCGCCCACTGCAACGGCCGTCCCAGGTGGGGAAACGGCTCAAGAGCACCGAACACGGGCGGCGAGAGAGAGCCACATGGAGAGCCCGCAAACATCCTTTAATGTGCGACCGCTCCCTGCATCACCCGAGCTAAAAGGTGATTACACAGCCCGGGAAAGGAGTTTACAAGGGTCTGAGTTAAGGTGCTTACACAGCTGGCCTCTCCCCCTGCCCCACCCCTGAGCCCCCCAGAGCAGCATGCGGGCTGGGCCTCGATTACTGCTAGGGAAGGAAGCTTGCGGGGGGAGGGGGTCCCTGCAAGTGGCAGGTCGGGGTGTCCCCCGTGATTATGGCACCCACTGGCCTGCCAGCCCCTGCTCATCACTTGGAACGGGTCACAGAAGGCCAAGCCCCCCACACCCGCACCCACACCCTGGCCTACAGGGTTTCACGAGCAATGCTCCCCTGATTTCCAGAGGTGAGGGGCCAAGCATTCTATTTCTTTTTTTCGGGGAAAGGGATTTGGGGGCAAATCCAGGGTGCTTAGGGCTTCCTCCTGGCTCTGTGCTCATTCCTGATGGTTCGAGAGGCCTTATGGAGTGCCAGGGATCAAACCCAGGTTGGCCACATGCAAGGGAAGCATCCTACCTGCTGGATTATTTCTCTGGATCCTGCCTTTTTTCCTTTTTGAATAAATGTCTTTCCTGGGGCTGGAGCGATAGTACAGCAGGTAGGGCATTTGCCTTGCATGTGGTCGGCCCAGGTTCAGTCCCCTGAGCACCGCCAGGAATAATTTCTGAGTGCAGAGCCAGGAGTAACCCCTGAGCATCGCCGGGTGTGACCCAAAAGCAAAAACACTGTCGCACTGTCGTCCCATTGTTCATCAGTTTGCTCGAGCAGGCACCAGTAATGTCTCCATTGTGAGACTTTTTACTGTTTTTGACATTTTGAATACGCCACGGGTAGCTTGTCAGGCTCTGCTCTACGGGCGGGACACTCTCGGTAGTTTGCCGGGCTCTCCGAGAGAGACAGAGGAATTAAATAATAATCACTTGATCACTTGACATCCCGTTACTCATCGATTTGCTCGAGCGGGCATCAGTAACGTCTCCATTTGTTTCTGTTGCGTGCTAGTGTAGCCTAATAGCATCTGCTCGCTCCAGGAATATGAACCGTTTGTTCAGGATCTTGACGAAGAAGTCTGACCATCTCATATAATAATAATAATAATAATAATAATAATAATTAATAATAATAATAGAACATCAAGAGAAAAACAAAGATCAACATACTTGAGACAAAAGAAAAAAATATCCAAGATACTCTGAGAAACAGGAGCACTGAGTGCAGTGGAAATAAGCAGAGCAAGGTTCAAACTAATAGCTTCAACTTGAAAGTGAACTGACCATTAAAACCTCACAGAATGGAAAAAACCTGAGTGCCTGAGAACAGATGACTGGTTAAAGAAACTTTGGGACATATACACAATGGAGTACTATGTAGCAGTTAGAAAAAATGAAGTCATGAAATTTACATACAAATGGTACTACATGGAAAATATTATGCTAAGCTAAATGAGTCAGAAAGAGAGGGACAGACATAGAAAGATTGCATTCATCTGGGGAACATAAAGAAACAAAATAAGAGACTCCAGGAGGTTTACTCCATGGCTTGGAGGCCAGTCACACATGCTAGCGGAAAAGGCAGCTCAGATAAAGAAGGGAGCACCAAATAAAGGGTGTTGGGAGGATTCTCCCAGGATGGGAGAAGCATGCTGAAAGTAGACTATAGACCAAACATGATTGCCACCGAATGCCTCTTCTGCAAAACACAGCACCCAAAAGAAGAGAGAGAGAACAAGGGGGAATGCCCTGCCACAGAGGTGGGGGGGATGGGGAGGAATGGGGAGTGGGAGGGATACTGGGACCCGTGGTGGTGGGAAATGGGCACTGGTGGAGGGATGGGTACTTGATCATTGTATAACAGAAAAACAAGCACAAAAATTTATAAGTCTATAACTGTACCTCATGGTGTTTCACTAATAAAAAAATTTTTAAAAAATTAACCTTAGCTGTATCACCCTATTAGAAATTTTAGAATTCCTGGAGTGACATCTCATACTCTATGCCACTGATGTCCCAAGAGTAGCATGCCACCTTTGATGGGCTGTAAAGCAGAAGGCAATCAATCTCGAAAAAAAAAATATATATATATGTATATTAGCACACAAGGCTCAGCCTTTAATAACATATTAGTAATCTCTTATACAAGGGCTTAATGGCTCCAGGGTGAGATACAACAATCTTCACACACTTTCCTCTAAGGAAATTTTTGGGGTCATTTTCAGTGGATTATTCATAACAAGCAATACAAAATAAATTATTTAGGTCCTGCTTTGGGGGCAGGCTTTCAGGGTTCGGGTGGAAAAAATTCGAAATATGGTGGTGGGAAGGTGTAATGGTGGTAGGATTGGTGTTGGAATGTAATAAATTATTGGGAACAACTTTATAAAAATAAAGTAGATCGACAAGTCATATATCAATTAATTGATATATGATTTTTTAATCTATGCAAATAAAATTCAAATAGTCCGATACAAGATAGTATACTGCCTAGTCTCATTTATAACTAGGTTTTCAACTCTGGCGGGTAAGATATGTTGCATTACATTTCATTCTAACCTTATTGTAGTAGCTATCGTATCTTCCCTGACGTAAACGAGGCTTTTTTTTTGCCCCCATGGTAGGCATATAACAAAATTATTTCATATTAGTTGGTCCAAGAAAACTTAAGAGAGTGTCAACTTACTATTTTTAAAGTATTAGGAAATAAATTTCTAAAAGTCAAAACAAAAAAGAGAATCGGATGTGGGTTTGGTGCTATTTCCTGAGGATCAGTCAAGGCTGCTAGTTCCTGTCCTATCCAAACACTCGAGAGGGAGGTCTGCCTGGGTTTCCTTTGAAATTGACAATGTTTGACTCAAGTTTATATGACAGTTTGGAGAAATAGCTGAATGGTTCAACTTAGGGCTCAAATGCATATGGTTGTTCTGCTTCGGAAGCACAACTTGGTTGCAAACTTGGAACAAAGCCAGCAGGTGAAATGAAGGGTTTTTCCCTCAGGAGGACGGCTTTCACTCGAGGCCGCTCCTTCCCGAGTTCCAGTTCCGATGTGAAGAGCCTATCTAGACTCTTCATGCAGCTAATCCTCCTCCAACAAAGGTCGAATATCAACGTCTGCACGGCGCTCTTTTCACCAACGGCGGCACGCTCTCTCTCAACGTCTTTCACAGACACCTCTTTAAGACATCTGAAAAGAAATATCCTGCTCCCCAGATCCTAATAGATTCTATAAATTAGAGTCTGAGAAGCTGAACGAATGTTACAATAACTTTGCAGCCACCTTCCAAAGAGAAATCCAACTTTCCAATTCTTGGTACAGATGTTTGATCAGAGACAAGACTTACATTTCATTTTTTTAAAAAAACTTTTTATCATGGAGATTTCTAGGCATATGCAAAACAGAGGGAACAGTGCAGCCTAAGCCCAGGGACCCGGCTGCCAGCCCCAAGGACCGACACTCTGTCATTTTCTCATCAAACCTCCTCCCCAACATTTTGTTCACTTACTGTGGGTTTTGAAAGCAAACCTCACCGGTCAAATAATGTCACCCGAAAATGCTCATTTCTGTTGAACAAGGCCCTCTCTCTTGAGGAAAAATGGAAATGGCATCCTTACCTCTGACCCAATTGTGATCACTCTTATGATGACCTAACATCCAGGCCAAGTTCGATTTCTCCCAACTGCCTCGGTAATGCCACTTTAGTGGGCTTGTGTGCCTCCGTGTCCAATCTGGCCACGCTCTGTCTCTTGTTAATAGGCCTCACAGGCCTCCTCACATCTACAACGGAGCGCCGCCTCCCACACGAAGTCCGCCATCTGGCCAGGTGGGACAGCCCTCACCCACTTCTGCTCCCTCGAGAGGGAATTCCCGTCCTTTGAGGAGCTGGTCCTCGAAAACCTTCCTATGCTGCCGTGGCCCGGGAGGCCTCCGGTCCCCACAGCTTTTTCTGGAAGTGAGCGCAACTTAGGCTAGAGTGATACCACAGTGGTAGGGCGTTTGCCTTGCGCGCAACCCGCCTGGCTGAGCCGGGTTCGATTCCTCCACCCCTCTCGGAGAGCCTGGCCAGCTACCGAGAGTATCTTGCCCGCACGGCAAAACCTGGCGAGCTACCCGTGACGTATTTGATATGCCAAACACAGTCACAAGAAGTCTCATGATGGAGACGTTACTGGGCCTGTTTGAACAAATCGATGAACAATGGGAGGACAGTGAGTGCAACTTAATTGAGTCGCAGAGTAAATGACCGGCGTCTCTGATCCCGCGCCCGTCGCCAATGACCACCTTCGCCCACCGCCTCCTCCGTCCTGCAGAACACTGAGTGATGAGATGACCTCTGACCCTGCCCAGAGCGAGTGACAGCTGGAAGGGAGGGGGTTGTAACATCAGGGACACAGAGGCCGAAGGGGAGCCACAGCCAGGGCCACCAACACCCACGCCCCCCGCCACAAGGGTAAGGGTGTTTGTGAGGCTGAACCGAGTGGTGGAAAAGAACAAAAGTCAGAGGAACAAAATTCATCTAGAATGAATTCCTGATTCTATTCTTGATGACTTCACCCGCACGGTTAAGTCACTAGGCTCTCAGGTTTGTCATCTGTAAAGAAGACGAGAAGCTGGCCTCCCAGTAGCAGCTGTCCACGGCGATTCGGACCATAAAAGAGGGCCGGAGAGAGGACAGTAGGCAGGGCGCTGGCCTTGCACGCGGCTGACCCGGATTGTATCTCCAGCACCCCATATGGTCCCTCGAGCCCCAGCATGCGATTTCTAAGTGCCGAGCCGGAAGTAAGCCCCGAGGTGTGGCTTTTACTTCCAGGTGTGGCCCAGAGATAAACAGACAGGGCGCTAGGGCAACAGTACAGCGGGCATCTGCCTGGTACACAGCCGGCCCGGGACACCGCACACCATATGGTCCCCCGAGCCCTGCTCAGAGCCAGGAGTAAGCCCTGAGCACGACCAGGTGTGGCCCCCAAAACAAACAATAACAAAACCAAGAACTCATAAGCAAGCCCAGCAATAGTTAGGCGGCTGGTGCAAATAACAGTCACCAAGTTGCTGGACGTGGTCCTCACGAGGCCAGGCACTGGGCTGATGTGTGTTGTGTGCATTATTTCATTTAATTCTCCGGCCACTTCTACACGTCAACTGCAGACGAAGAAACCCTTAGAGACGGAAGTTGACTCACCTAAAGGCGGGAAGATGGCATAGGGCCTCTGAGCTGATCGGGACTTGCCCACCAGAAGCCACCGCCATAAGGTGCCACTCCCATCAATGCTCTCGGAAAGTGGGGAGACACTGTACCCCACAGCCCCCACCCGTGCCCAAACAAGAAGCCCCAAGAGGTTTCCAGAGTCAGCCCTTCCCTGCCCCCGCCAGAGTTGTACAAGGGCAGAGACTTGTCCGCCATCTAAACAGCATTCAGGGGCTTCCGTATCACAAGTCTGCAAAAATCCAGAATCTGTCCAAATAGGTCCGAAGTACTGTCACTCCTTTCTCTGCTGTTTCCTCTTCCCCGTCTAAGGCATAGACAAAACGACCGAAGGAATACATAGAGCAGAAAGGAGTCCAATTACTGGTCACTCCAGCTATGCCAGCCTGGTCCTCGGTGCCCATGGCTGAAAATCAAGACTCTGGGCACTGTAATGGCTCCTCGACGCAGCCATAAGGGCTGATCGTAGTGACAGTAGCAGTGGCTCGGTCTCACCCAGCAGATCTCACCCAACATACATGGAGGTCTGGCACCAAACCTTTTATTTTCAATTAACCTTCACAAAAGCCTTCTGGGGGGAACCAAGAGCCTTCTGACGAGGACCACGTTAGGCCCATTTTGTAAGTGCCAGGCCGGGATGAGGCCACTGAGCCTCCTGCTGGTTCTGTGGCTTGGCCAGGGTGACAGAGCAGGTCAAGAGTGGCACAGACCCTCAGCCCACAGCGCCCCACCCCCTGCTCCCAGCCATCTGCTGCCAGGGCCCTTCTGGTTGTCATTGTACATGAGTAGTTTCCTCCGACTTAACAGGCAAGCGTGGATCCCAGGTTTAACACTGGCAGGACCCACGGTGAGTCTCCCAAGTCTTGACTCTTAGGAGAGTAGTAGCTGGTGCAGGGAAGGCGACTGTGGCTGTGTCCACTGTGTGCCCACCTCACCAGCAAGCAGCCCAGCCCTGAAGGTTCCAGGGGCACGGTGGGCGGCCCCTCGCAAGGGGAGTTTCTGAGCATCCTTTCAGCCCCAGGGCTCTGCACCAGGCCAGCTGGCGCCAAACAGGTGGTTCAGGGCAATAGTTGGGCAGGATAGGAAATTATTCACCCCGAAAGGAAATGTGCCTTGCCAGGGTGTCAGCTCCCCAGCCACGAGCCCCTACAGGGATTCCCAAAGTAAAAGAGGGCACAGGGCCCCCGGACCCCTGGGCATACGGGGCTGCCCTGGGACCCCTGGCAAGAGGGGAGTCCGCGGGACCCCTGGGCAAGGCATGCGCCCCGAGACCCCTGGGCAAGTGGGGCTGGGCTCCCGGCCCCCTGGACGCAGTGCTGAGGCCAGGAGGGGTGTGGGGGTGCAGCTCCTGGGGACACGTGCAAACCTCCCGCCGGGAATCCCGGGCTCTGCCCTCGCAAAGGAGAAAGCGCCGAGAGGGACCAAGTTTCCTAGCCACCCGAGAGGAGGGTCCCCGCCGCCGCCGCCGCCCGCCCCCAGAGGAGGGGCCGCAGCCTCCAGCATCCCTGCAGCTGGGGGGGCCTGGCCTGTGTCGACCCCCCCAAGCCCCATGCACCCCCATTCTGGGGTGGGGTGCGCAACTGTTACTCACGGTCACCTACGTCACCTCGCAAGTCCTCCAGACGCGCGGGGGAGCGGCCCAGGTGGGCTCGAGGGCGGAGCCGGGGCGGAGTCCGGGGAGAACCCGGCCGGCCGCCTCGCGCCGCGTCCCGGGAAGGGGCCGGGGGCGGGGCC
>JAOXYA010078298.1:0-11398 GCA_028565675.1 Sorex palustris
CCAAATACCAGTAACAATGATGGGTCTCATTCTCCTAAAGAGCCTTGAATATAATCTCAGGGGTAGGATGAAGGAGACGTTACTGGGGCCTACTCGAAGCAATCTACGACTAAAAGGATGATTTGTGATTTGTGATTTGTGAACTAGAATAACAGAATTATAGTTAGAAAAATATGGAAAGAAAATAGGTGGTTTCATTTTATACATGGTAATTTTAAGTTGCCCATTAGAAACTCGAGAACATACTAAAAGACTGTCAGAAAATTGATTCTGAAATTTAAAAGAGAGATCTGAATAAAGAGCTATTTTCATGGAGATGGTATTTAAATTCATGGGACTGGATGAATTTCATTTAGGGAGGAAAGTAGGTAGAGTGAATGATGAATCTATTTACTGAACCTAAGGGTTGTTCACATATTAGCTATTACAGGAATGAGGTGATCTAACAAAGGAACCAAGAAAGTCAATCATGAAGTAAAGAAATCATAGAAAATTATATCTCTAAACCCTAATGAAACTCTTTCAAAGAGAAGGAAATGATCAGATGGGTTAAATACAGCTAATGAGATATATGGCCACTGAAGTACATATAATCTTGGAACCCGGACTCCACTGGAGATCCTTATAGGCAACATTTTGTTTGAGTCTTTGGCTCAGAAACCTATCCGAGTTTCCACAGGAATAAAAAATGAGGACAGCAGGAGAGAAAGCCAGCACGAACATAATGTGCTTTCCAATATGCCACTTGTCTGCCAAAATAAAATGCCTCTATTCTCACTTTTGGCTTCTGTCTGGAGAGAGACCCTAGAGGTACCTGGGCATTTTTATCAACTTAAAGGCAATTTCTGGAAGCTGATATTTTTACTATAAGTCACTGATGTAAAGAATGTTGACTAGGATTGTTTCTGGCCCTTGAGTATGTGTCTGTTCAACTGCTGTTAAATATCCAGGAAATTTTATCACTTCAAATTTAGATGCTCGTTTGGAAGTGTTTTCTTGCTATTATGTCATAGTAGCCAGAGGAATAAATTTAAACTCCTTACCTAAGGGAAAGAATTTGTAAACATTTGGCACGTATTTGTTAGACATGCTGTGCTAGCCATACTGACTTCTCAGAGAATCCCTCCTATAATATGGACATCTTGTAGAAATCACCAAATAAATTGAGGTTGGAATTATTTTGTTTGCATTTTGTAGATGAGAACTTGAACCTTTATGAGGTTCAAGAATTTTCCCTCCGAACTTTCTGATCTCCGCGATCAGCATAGTTTAAGGGGAAGAACTACACTCAAATTCTAATCAGTCTCTTTTTCCTAGTTTTAACTCACTTCAGTGAGTCAGACAGTTGACTTATTTATTCTTCCTAGTAATAATCAACTAGGATCATTTAGAAATACTCTGTTTTATCTATGAAATGCTGTATAATTTGGGGATAATTTCAAAATACAATGAACCTTGCACTATTTCTTCAACCCTCTGGTTAATGCATCTATTTTTTAATAAGAGAAATATATTGGAAATTAACTTGAGAAGGATATCTTACAGCACCAAATAAAGAATAGCTTCCAATGCATATTTTAATGCTGCTGACTTCTAGTACTTTTACCTTGATATTGTCTTTTAGATTCCTTGGTTTCTAATAGTAAAATAAATGCCACAATCACAACTAACTTGCCTGCAGCCAAATTATTTGTGTATTTCCTTTTGGAAACAGTTAAATATCATGGTAAAAAATAATTAGTAAATGATTTTTATGGTATTCTTAGTAGTTTGACTTGCCTGATTTTTGAATTGATTATTCTCAATTCACCTATGCTCTACAGTTTTAATACTTCTAATATCAAAACTTAAAGAAGTATACAGGATTCAAGAAATAGAATATGTTGTTTGTTTTACAAAACAGATTCATGTTTAGGTTAGACTTTCTGAGTTAATAGAGAGAAATCTCCCAAACTATTTCTGAGTAAAATTTAGATATTCTTTTCTTTTTGTATTAAGTTAGGTAAGAGAATCATATTAATTTTGCCATTAAGATAGTATTTTATCTAGTTGAGCCATTTACTGTAATCAATTTATGAACTTCTTGAGAGTAATTTCTACTTTGAAAGGTGTGCTGATGTGCCTGGCCCAGGTATGATCCACAGCACCGCATGTGGTCCACTCCAGGAATGATCTCTGAGCACAGAGCCAGGAATAAGCCCTGAGCACTATTAGGTGTGACCCCCACAAAAAGCAAAATCACAGCAAACAAATAGAAAGATGTACTTAAACTGCTGAAGATCATGTAGTCTATTTTTTACTTTTTCCAAATAATCAGAAACAGAGACTTACCACTACAGATTTATTCAGTTAAGTTTGAAGGATTCAGAAGACTTTGAATTGTTCTTGAGAAAGTTGTTTAGTAACCCAGAGCATAGATTCAACATGACATGAATTTAATTTAGGCCGTGATGAAATGTTGTAAATTCAGCAGATGTCTCTCCTGCAGTCTCTACAGAGCCCTTAAGGTCCTAGTATATTCGGAAATAGAATCCACGGTGTGAGTCTTTCATTGCTTTGATAACTCCCTGCTATAGCTGCATGGTCACCACATTTGTCTGTAGACTACATTTATACTTGGGCACAAATGCCTCTACTTAAACAAAACAAAGAACTTATGGAAGAAATGCATTTGAGAGAAATGTTTGGTTTTTTGGTCATTTTACTGTTCTAAGTCTAGTCTTTACAAGTCACAAGAGGCAGAAGTCCCAACTTCTCTTCATACTGGGGAATCTTTGCTGAGAACTTTGATAAGAATGTTTGTTTTGGGGGGCCAGAGAGATAGTAAAGCAGGCAGGGCATGCAGTCAACTCATGTTTGATCTCTGACATCCCATATGGTGGTTCCCTGAGTTTGCCAGCAGTTATTCCTGAGAGCAGAGCCAGAAATGACTTCTGAACAATGCTGAGTATAGTTCCAAAACCAAAGGAGAGGGGGAAAGAAAAGAAAAATGTTTCTTCCTGACCTAATGAAAATAATATATATTCTGTGTAAAAAAGGAAAGCCATTATAGGCCTATGAATAAAAGTTTGACTAGTAAGTGGAATGTTAAGAAGAGAGTAAAATAATAACCACCATCCCACTACAGGAATCAGTGTTTTTAGACAGAAATCCTTACGTTCCCTAACTTGTAGTTTTTGTAAATAGAGTAGCACTGTCCTCCAGTTGTTCATTGAGTTGCTCGAGCGGGCACCAGTAACTGTTTTTGGCATATTGAATGCATCATGGGTATCTTGCCAGGCTTTGCCATGTGGGTGGGATACTCTTGGTAGTTTGTACATAGGGTAACTTTATTTATTTATTTATTTATTTAGTTTTTAAAAATTTACTTTTGGGTTTTGGCTACACCCAGCAGTGCTGGAATTAGCCACCGACAAAGTAATAGCCTTACTCACTGATTATCTCTAGCCTTGGGTTCATTTTTAAATGTTAGTGTTATGGCAAAAGAAATATACCAGTTTTATCAGTTCTCTAATATTTTCCCCCTTTTATATGGTCTTTTCAAACACAAATGATAACTCATATTTCTTTTAAGATTGGGGTACTTTGATATTTATAATTATGTTGAATTTGGATTTAAATAATGATAAAACATTTTTCTTTTCTTTATAAATAAAAATTCCAGTACTGTTAATTAGAAGATATGATCACTTATTGTGTCCTTTTAATATGCCAGTTACTATTATAAATACTTTGAAGATAAGAATTTTAATTCCTTAGAAACCAGTGAAGCCTTAGAATCACACATGTGATAAAATTACCCACATGAATTGTTAATTTATATTTATAGGTTGGCAATGTGTTGTAAAATTGAGAGAATAAATATGTTCTCAAAGCATCTTTACAGAATAGAAAACTAATCTGTAATTCTTACTGTTTTGTGATTGTGCAAAATTTAGTACTCATAATAAATAATGGAGAGAGGACTTTTTCATTCAGTAATTCTGTGTAGAGTGGATGTCTGTAGACTATAAACAATAAAAAAAATTAGAACCTACCAAGTGACCCCTGAGCACTGAGCCAGCAGTAAGCTCTGAGTATCTTCTGGTGTGGTCCCCAAACAATATAAAAATCAATATTAGAATGAGTATAGCTCTAAAAACAAGAGTTAAGGAACTATTGCATTTTTTAAAAAATAGAATCTTAGCACTGTAGCACTGTCCTCCCATTGTTCATTGATTTGCTCAAGTGGGCCCAGTAACATCTCCATTGTGAGACTTGTTACTGTGACGTTTGACATATCGAATATGTCAGAGGTAGCTTGCCAGGCTTTTGCCATGTGGGCGAGATACTGACTTTTTAGTAGAAGGGTAATTTTTAAAATACATACTACTCTCAAATTTTAATGGACGTGATTCAATAGACTGGACTAATTGAAAATTAACACTTTATGAAAAGATGTCATAGAGTAAATGAGCAAAATACTGGCAGGGAGGAGAGTTTTAATACATTTATTTAAAAAATATGTATGTTGTGATATTGCAACTAATTCCAATAAATCAAGCAGTACCACATAAAAATGCATAAATAGCATGAATGATGGGCCCTGGAGCAATAGCACAGCAGTAGGGCATTTGCCTTGCACACGGCTGGCCCAGCCGACCAGGTTCAATTCCTCTGCCCCTCTCAGAGAACCCAGCAAGCTACCGAGAGTATCTCGCCAGCCTGGCAAAGCTTGGCAAGTTACCTGTGACTTATTCGATATGCCAAACACCTTAACAACAAAGTCTCACAATGGAGACGTTACTGGGCCTGCTCAAGCAAATTGATGAACAACGGGAGGACAGTGCAGTGTACAGTGCAGATGAATTTACATAAAAATACCCAGATTTTAACCAGATCACACTAAAAACCAATCCATTGTCATTAAACAAGAAAAATTCCAATGAAAATAACATTTTTATATTTCTAAACGCTTGCCAGGTGAATAAATTTTTTAAAAATAATAGTGTTTTATGGAGCAACTAGAACTCTCCTATAATATTGGTCATGATATTAATTCCTGTGACTACTTTATGAACTGTGTTTAGTTTAATTTTGAGTTTAACATACACCTCCAACCCCAGCAATTCCATTTTGATAAAAAGTATTTCATGGGGCTGGAGCGATAGCACAGTGAGTAGGGTGTTTGCCTTGCATGCATCTGACCCGGGTTCAATTCCCAGCATCCCATATGGTCCTCCAAGCACTGCCAGGAGTTATTCCTGAGAGAATGAGCCAGGAGTAACCCCTGTGCATTGCTGGATATTTACCCAAAGGGCAAAAAAAATAGCATTTTCTTACATAGTGACTAAAAACCTGCCAAAGAATATTATGGTACAATTATTTAAAGTACACAAAAGCAGGGCTGGAGTGATAGCACAGCGGGTAAGGCGTTTGCTTTGCACGTGGCAGACCCAGCTTTGATTCTTCCGTTCCTCTTGGAGAGCCCGGCAAGCTACCGAGAGTATCCCACCCCCACAGCAGAGTCTGGCAAGCTCTCCGTGATGAATTTGATATGCCAAAACCAGTAACTATAACAGGTCTCACTCCCCTGACCCTGAAAGAGCCTCCAATACGTTGGGAAAGACGAGTAAGGAGAGGCTGCTAAAATCTCAGGGCTGGGACAAATGGAGATGTTACTGGCGCCCGCTCGAGTAAATTGACGAACAATGGGATGGTAGTGATACAATGAACTGTCTTTTTAGCTAGCTCCTCAAGAGGGAACTGGGCCCTTTGGGGAAGGAGGAGGGGCACGGCACTCCGTGCGGTGCTCAGGGTTAACTCCGGCTCTGTTCTCGGGGACCATTTTGGGGGGCCATATGTGAACCTGGTATTGAACCAAGGTTGGCCGTGTGCGGGGTAAGTGGCCTGCCCGCTTTGCTTTCACTGTGGCCCCCAAAGTTTACCTTTTGGTTTTACTTTTGGTTTTTTGGGGGCCACACCCGGCTACACTCAGGGTTTACTCCTGGCTCTGAGCTCAGGGATCACTCCTTGTGGGCTCAGGGTACCAGGGGGAGTGCCGAGGATGGGTCGCAGCTTGGCATTGTGTAAGGCAAATAACCTTCCGCTCCAGCCCAAGGTAACCATTTCTAAATGCATGTGATTCTCTTTCCCATGTAATTTAGCATTTTTGTGTAGCCAGAATTGCCCAGTTGGTTTAATTTTGGAAACTTCTGTTTTTAAGGGATTACTAAGGGATTACTCCTGGCTCTGCTCAGGAATCACTCCTGGTGGGGTTCAGGGGACTAAGTGTATGGGGTGCCCAGAGTCAAACCCAGGTCAGCTGCATGCAAGGTAGGAGGAGCCTTTGCTGCTGTCCAACCCTCAGCTTGTTTAATTTCGTATGTGTATAAAAGCACTTGGGAAGCAAAGCCAAAATTCCAGTTTCTTGTGGGCCAGAGTCATTGTACCAAGACCGGGCACTTGCCACTCGTGTCTGACCCAGGTTTGTTCTCCAGGCCTTCCACTGCTTACAGCCTGAGCACAGGTGGGTATGCACCCTCCGCCCCCCCGCACCAAATTAAATAAAGTGCAGGTTTCTTGACTTCATCTGAGAAGCGGATTAATCAAGTGTTGGGAAATAGCAGTTTCTCTGTTCATTCGTTCTGGGGGCCGCCGCACCCCCAGTGCTTCATGGGCAGGGCAGACTGCATGATGCTAGGGATCAAGCCCAGGGCCTGGTACGTGCAGGGTCTGTGTTTTACCATCCTGGGATACTGAGCCATGTCCTAGAATCTGCATTGAAAATATTTTTTTTGTTGAGTATTTGTGCTGGGAAGATGGCTCAGAGGCCTGGATGGTTTCCTGTCGGAGCCCAAGGTGCAGCCCCAGCCTTTAGTTCCTGAAGCTCCTAGTCATGAGTAACCTTTGAGCACTGCTCAGCTCCCTAAATAAGTGCTTTCTAGAGGTAACCACTTAAAAAGAAAAAATTTTTTTTCCTTTGGATCTTCCAGATGGTGCTCAGGGGAACCAGGGCCCATTCTTGGTGCTCTCAGCCCACCGACTGGCAGTTAACGCCAGGGCCTGAGGGTGTCTTGCTGCTTGGAGCCTGCAGAGCTGGGAGCTCGTACTCTGTGCCCAGGGAGTCCCAGGAGGCCAGGTGCTCCTGGTGGGGAACCCGGGGCCCGCGTGAGCCCTCCCTTTTTGTTCCTTTTTGGGCCGGACCGGGTGCTGCTAGGGGCTGGGGTGCTTTTAGCTCAGCGCTCCACCATGTCCCTCCAGGGGCCAGGCTGTGCCTAGGATGGGTTCAGCATGCAGAGCGCGCGTCCCAGCCCTTTGAGCGATCTCTCTGGCTACTGACTGCGATTTTAAATAGAGTGTCATTGGTATTCTGACACGGTTTTTTCAGATTGTGTATGGAGAGTGCTGCTCTGTGGAATATATTGAGATTCTGATATTAGACAGTTTTGTGGTTTGAAAGCTTCTGACTTGCTTTTTGTGTTTGTGTTTCCGGTGTCATGAAGTGCCTCTGAGAGTTTTACTGATGATTTTTTGCCATCATTGGTTTCTTTGAGATATCTTTTTTTCATCTGTGTCACTCAATATTTCCTGGCCATGATTTTAGATTTTCTCCAAATAGCAGTGTCAGCATTCCTATCCTGCAATTTCGCTATACTCCTGATTTGAGAATTTCTTTTCCAGCATGATCACTTCATTTCTTTAGCTGTAATTTCATCATTGTTGAACAAATCTCTCTTTTGAGTATGACTTTGTAATGCTTTGGGGGCCATGCCAGCATGCTCAGGAGCTGCTCCGGGTCTGTGCGGAGGAGGGTTGAACCCGGACCTCTGGCATGCAGAGTATGTGCCGACTGTTGGGCAGTCTTCCTGACTCGACTATCCGTCTGTGTAAAATGTCCCAGGAGACTCCTGCAGGAAAGTTTGTGGGTAGTGCAGCTAGCTATATGTTTGCTGTCTAGGGGTTAGCCTGATAATACATGTCCTATAAACCAATCACTTTTTTAAAAATCTACCAAAGAGGAGACTGACTGGAACGAGAGAACAGTGGGTGCTTGCACAAGGCTGCCCCGGGCACCAGCTCTGGCATTTCATATGGTTCCCTGAGTTCTGCCAGGAGGGACCCAAAAACCGATATTAAGGATGTAGGCGGGGAGATGACTCCAGGAGCTGCAGTGCATCCTCTTCATGCGGGAACCCCTGTCCTGGCACCGTAAGGTCCCAGAGAGCTGCACAGTTGTGACACAAAACAAAATCATAATGAAATCATACACTTTGTTAGTTCTGTAATGTTGGAATGTCATCCTAGCTTTATTGTCTTAGTTCTCTTCCTGAGAGTTTTTATTTTATAGCAGCAAGAACAAAGAAAATTACTTTTAAGCAGGTGAGAAAGGAAATAAGCTTGAATGAACAAATGCAGGCAGCAGTAACTGTTTCAGCCTGGGTAAATCTCTCTAGTGGAAAGCATAACCCTGACCCTTTTTAGGTTGCCTCTGGCTAGCATCTGGAAGGGGCCCAGTATTCCTTGTTAGGAACGACTTGCTGGGCTGACTCATGATCTGATTCAGGTTGAACATACGATTTTCTTCCTTCAATCTGGAATTTAGGTGTGTGCTGGAAAAAAGGGGTCCTCTAGCTCCGTGTGACCACTCCCAGTTTCAGGTCCTAGGCAAGAGTCTAACGCGTTTCCTCTAGACCGGTAACCCAGATGTTCTTCCAGCTCCCCATCAGCCCTTCCTGTGCATTTTGTGTGCCTCTCCCGGGCGATGCACCTTAGAAGCTGGTGCTTGCTTTTCCCAGGACTTGTCTCTTGTGCCTTTTCCCTTGTCTGATTCTACTGGGTGTCCTTTTGATGTAATGAATCGTAGCCATAAGTACAACTATCTGCTGAGTTCCATCAGAGCCGGGAAAGGTCACTTTCTTGACATAAAGGGTTTTACATTGACCACTTTAGACCGAGGGGAGCTAAGTACTCTGCTGGCGCACACACTTCTTTTATTCACAGAAGGCAAGTCAGAGCGATCCTGTAGTGATTCACTTGGTGAGCCAGAGTATAACTATGGGTGGTGACTTCTAATCAAGTCATTAGAAACATCACTGGGAGATAAATATGGTGAGTGATGTGGCCCACGTTGGCCTGATGCCGTGATCTCCTGGCACATCTAGGCCTCCTGTGCAAAGCGTCCAGACACTGTTCTGCGTGTAGTAACCCAAGTATGGAGCCATTCATTCTTTACAGATCAGTCAAGGGTAGGTGTGAGTTGGTGCTAGAGCAGTGGCCTTGCCTGTATCAGACCCTGGGCTCAGTTTCCGAGGTCACTTAGTCCCCAAGCACAGAGCCAAGAGTAGCTTCTGAAACAACAAGCAGTTGTGTTAGATCTTATTTACCGTCTGAGGCTCCTCGTGGTGTGGGGATGAAACCAGGCCTCCCAAATCAAAGCCTGCTTCAGCCTGCTGAGCCATCTCTCCATCTCTCTGTTTCTGCGTTCAAAGGAAGGGAACTGCGGGGAGGGGCTTGGCCACACTGACCAGTCTTCAGGAGTGGCCGCCAGGCCACCCCAACCACTTCTGGAGGTGTCAGGGCATCACAGGTGATGCCCCGATCAAGCCAGTCTTGACCCGATTCAGTGGTTAAGGGACGTATTGCATGCAGCAGACCCTGATTCCGTTCCTGGTACCACACGGTTGACGGCACCGCCTGGTGTGGCCCAGTCCAGACCCACCAACAGAGACAAGTCGAAGCAGGTTTCCTTCTTGGAGTTGGAGTCGTCAGCCAGATGGTTTGTTTTTAATACAAAATATGGACGGGGAGCACTGGAGCACTCCCATTGCTCATCGATTTGCTCTAGCGGGCACCAGTAATGTCTCCATTGTGAGACTTAGTGTTACTGTTTTTTGGCATATCGAATACGCCATGGGGGGCTTGCCAGGCTCTGCCATGCGGGCAGGATACTCTCAGTAGCTTGCCGGGCTCTCCGAGAGGGACGGAGGAATTGAACCCCTGGTCGGCCGTGTGCAAGGCCAGTGCCCTACCCACTGTGCTATCACTCCAGCCCTTGGATGGGTAGATTACGGATTTGTCTTTTTTTTTTCCTAAACAAAAGCTGAGGTTTGAGGCTCTTCGTGTTCCTAGAACGAGCAGGTGCCATTGGGCTACACTAGCGCAGGATAGGGACGGGTGGAGACATTACAGGTGCCCACTCGAGCAAATCGATGAGTAACGGGTTATCAAGTGATCAAACAAAAGCTGGGAAGATGTCTTAGGGAATAGATGTGATTTTTTAAAATATTTTATGATGTGTATTTCTGAGCCATTTGTTACAGGATAATAGAGTCCTTTCAGCTCCAGTTGGGGTTGCATCTTACAGTCCCATTCCGTGGTTGGCTGTGGAACGGAGAGCCTGTGCCTCCGTTGGCCAGAGAAATGAAACGTGATTGTTTGCATGAGACTTCTGGCAGTGCTTTGTGAAAGAGAGAGCCCGCATGTGGCCTTTGGCCTCTTCTGGGAGCCAGATACGGTATCTAGGGGTGCATTGGCATTTTGTGACTGTGAGTTGGCAATTCTGTTTACTAAGAGTGGCAGCCTGCGTAGACAGCAAGAGTCCACTGCCCTCTGACCTGTGACAAAGGCACCAACCCAGGCCCCTCCCTTCTCTTCCCTCTTCTCCTCATTTTCTGGGAGACTTCACATAACCTTGTTGATCCTAACTAATTATAGGTAAGAGTGATATATGAGGTGTGTTTTCATGGGCTGGAGCTATAGCACAGCGGGTAGGGCGTTTGCCTTGCACGCGGTTCGATTCCTCCATCCCTCTCAGAGAGCCCGGCAAGCCACCAAGAGTATCCCACCTGCACGGCAGAATATTCCCGTGGCATATTCGATATGCCAGAAACAGTAACAGCAAGTCTCACAATAGAGACGTTACTAGTGCCCGCTCAAGCAAATCAGTGAACAACGGGAGGACAGTGCTACAGTGCTATGTTTTCTTAATTGAGGAAGTCTCCCAGGCTAATTAAAACTTTAAAGTCACTTGTGGGAAGAGTATTTGATAGGAACAGGCAGAACGGTTGTGCAGAAATAAAGAGAGGGTCTGAGATTAAAGGAGAGATGCAGCAGGTAAGGCACTTACCTTGCATGCACCCAGCGCAAGTTCGATCCCCATCACCACATATGGTATCCTGAGCACCACCATGAATGATCCCTGAGCATAGGGCCAGGAATGAGCCCTGAACACACACAGCCAGGTGTGGCCCAAAACACGACCAAAAAAGAAATTAAAGTGAGATTATAGCTTGTTAAAATCGTATCTTGGGGCTGGAGCGATGGCACAGCGGGTAGGGCGTTTGCCTTGCATGCAGCCAACATGGCCGACCCAGGTTCGATTCCCAGCACCCCATATGGTCCCCTGAGCACCGCCAGG
>JAOXYA010078352.1:0-39127 GCA_028565675.1 Sorex palustris
TCTCTCTCTCTCTCTCTCTCTCTCTCTCTCTTTCTCTCTCTCTCTCTCACACACACACACACACACACACACACACAAAACACAGTCACAGTCATACACACATTCACAGCCATACAGAAACACATACACATAGGCACACACATACACGTCGACACTTTACCTCTACAGTCACACTGACATACACACACCTACACGTACACTCACAGCTTACACACTCACACAGGCAGACTCAAAATCACAGACGTACACACACCTTCACACTGAATCATACATATGTACACACAGTCACACATACCACTGTATGTGTATTTACATGCAACATGTTCACAGTCACACTCAGATACACACTTCCTCATACACAATACTCAGACACAGCGACACAACCAGATACTCATACAGTGCACAGTATCACACACACACACAATCACAAACACAGGTACACACCATCAACCCCTCACAATCATACACTCAGACATACGATTCCTCAGTCATAAACCACCTCACACACACAAGACTTCACACTCCATCACACACAAACTCTCACAACAATCACAGACAAACTCAAACACACATAGAATCACAAAGTCACACACACAGACACACACATACATGTGGTCCTCAGGCCATTGCGGCAGGTGCGAGCATCAGCCTCGAAGGGGCGTACCATTCATGAGAGGCCCCTTTGAGCCCCCACACCTAGGGAGAGTGACATGAGACATCTCGGTGACATGACCCCCTGGGTGGCATGATCGGAGAAAGTGGCCTTTAGTGTGGCAGGACCACAGCAATCATGAGGGCCTGCCCTGACTCCGGATGTCCCTTTCCTCCCGTGACATATTCTGTCCACTCTAAAGAGCTGGGCCCATGCCACTCCCAGGGGTGACTGAGGGGGCATTTGCCCACCACCTGCCAGTCTGACACCCAGATTAGGCGCCCAGGGTCCCCGCTGTGGGACAGCGAGAGCGGGGGAGCTTGGCTGAGCTTTAACTCCTGCTGGGGCTCGGGGAACTGGACAGTGGCCACTCGACCCATCCTTTCTGGAAGATGTGTGTGTGTGTGGGGGGGGGGTCTGGGACCCGCAGAGAGCCGCAGTCTGAGCACGAGGTGGGGAATGAAGTCGAGTTCCGCTTTCCACAGCCCTCAGTGAGGGTTCATTGGCAGTGTTAGAGAAGGCGTCAGTGTCTCACACGCAAACAATAGCCGTGAAGACTGTGGTTTTAACTGTATGCCTTTATTAAGGAACGTAAGGGGCTTCTTTTTCTTTTTAAATACGGGGGAGGGGGGTAAAAAAGGATCTTTGTTCCTCTGAATATTATTGCGGATTATTGAGATTCGTCAAAGGTAAAGTCTGGGTTTCTTTTGTTATTGTCTAATATATTCATCAGTGTCTTCTTCCAGTCACAGAAATTAAATTTAAATAACTATGATAGCAAAATTTAGAGATTAAATTTAAATGACTATGACAGCAAAATTTAGAGATTAAATTTAAATGACTATGATAGCAACATTAGCTGCTCGTAGGAGCTGTTTTACTTTTAAGGGTCTGCATTAGAACATTTAGCCAAACTAGAACTAAGCTTGCTCCGCCTTTGTTCTCTTAAACTTCTGAAACTGTGGGCCAGGAAACATTTGGCAGCTGTTAAGGTTCATGGAGATCCAAAGGGCTCATAAATCCGAGCTGTTTCTGGCAGCAGCAACCCCCCCCCCGCCCCACTTTCTCGGGCGACAAGGGCGTCGCAGGCGGAAAAGGTTTAAGAAACCTCGATCCAGACAAGAGTAGTAAATTTTATAGAATTCAAAGCATAGAATAATTTAATCGGACGGTGTGCCTAGCCGTCGTCAACGCCTGCATTTGAAACTGTGCAGAACATCTCCGGCCTCAAATGGCCCGGCTGCAAGTTCAGCTCGCGGGGTTGCAGATACACATGGTCTGCTTTCCTGCACTCCTGGTCACTTCCGACGAGGAGGACACAGCTGGCCAGAGGGAACGTGTGGTTGGTTTCAGAGGACCGCTCCAGGGTGGGGGCTTTGAATAAGAAGCGGTCTCTTGTGCTCTGCACCCCAAAGGTGCAGTTCCAGGGAGGGGGAACAAGGTGGCCCTCAGCAGCAGCTGGCGTCCGTCCCCTTCGCAAAACCCGGGTTTCTCTCAGCACCACCCGGCCTGAAGGCTCCGAGCCTACCTCCCACTCTCCCCCGGAATCCCACATGACTTCTGCTGGCATCTCCGACGTGCACACCCCACAGCCCTCCCCGGCACTAAGGGCAGTGAGAGTAATGGAGCGTGCAGGCGAGTCGCTGCTTCCATGGGGGCTGGGGCGGGGGGCAGAACACGGGCAGAAAGCAGAGACACCAGCCAAGACTGGGATTCGCACTGCTTGGGATTCCTGTTTCCCGCGGGTTGTGTCAAATTTCTCAGTGTGAAATGGTCATTTCCGCTTGGAGGGGGAAACTAGGGGGAGGGGAGGTCGATAAATAAGAGAGCAGGGGGTCACTCCTGTCAGCGGCCTCAGTGCCCGAGGAGACTCCAGGAAGAAGCGTCTGCTCCCGCTGGGAGGCTGTAGCGGCCGCTTCGCTCGGCCATCGGGGTGTATGGATTCACCCGCTGGTCTCTTGGCGGCGTCCACGGGGAGAATTCTCGGACATGGCCCGGATGGGTCCGTCAGCGGTGATCTGCTTCGAGCTTCCAGTCGCACACAGAGCCACGGCCTGGGAGGGTCGACTGCCGAGAAAGGGCAGCTGGCCCCCTCACAGCCTGTTTGCCGACCAGGGCCAGTGGCATCTTTCTAAGTTCAGTTTGATGAAGTCAATGTGGCCCGGTGGTGTCGAGGGGTGGAGGGGCCACTGCCTCCTGCTCTCAAGCCGCCAAGTCCCATGCACGTGAACGCCGACTTGGGCGACTCCGGACGGCCGTCTCCTGCCCTCGGTCTTCCCACGAAGCCACGTCGCTGCTGCGGACGCGCTAGTACCTCTCGGGAGGAGGCTTGTAGGGGTGTGGCGGGCGGTGCTTGACGTGGCGCCCTGCGGAGAAGGACAGCAGCCTCAGGAGCCGGGGGCGGGAGGGCAGCCGAGCAGAGGGGCCCTGCTAGCGCGAGGGCCGTCACTCACCCCTCCCTGTCATTCGTTCTCCCATCTGTGCGCGTTGTTCCCATTCACGCCTTCCCATTGTCCTTCACGCTCCTCCACTGACACTCTTCGTCCCGTGTCCTTTTTCCTTCATCCATTTCATCCTCTTATCCCGTCCCCAGCTCGTTCGTTCTCTCACGTATGCCCTTCCCCGTGGATCCGCTTTCACTTATCCTCGCCCCTGTCACCGTTCCTTCGCATGTGACTCCCCTCCATTCTCTCCGTCTGCCTCTCCTCGGACCCCTTGCCCATGTGCCCCCCCTTCCCTTCGTAAGGCCGCGGCTCACCAGAAACGTCCCAGAACCTCCTGGGGTTGACAGGTGGGCTCCGCGTGCACACCAGGCTCCACTCCCTGGCACGCCCTGCGGGGGCTGCCGGCCCGTGGCATGCAGAGTGAGCGTGCATGTGTGCGTGCATGTGGATGTGCGTGACTCACTGTGTGCTGATGGCGGCAGTGGGTCAGGCGTCCGGAAGGTGCGCACGGTGGCCGGGCCTTCAGCCCCTGTCGTCAGTGCCTGTACCTCCAGGCGGTAGAGGGTGGCTGGCCTAAGATTGGGCACGGTCAGCATGGAGTGGTCCTGGAGAGGACAAGGAGAGAGGGGGCCACTTCCTGTGAAGAGCAGCCCGCTGCTTCTCGTCAAGGACCCCCACTCCCATGTACACCCTGCAACTCCCCCCCACACACAGCGGCCTCTGTCTTGGATGCTGGGCACTGCTCTCATGGTATGTGTCACCCCTGGGGTCCCTCGGCCTTCCTGTGGCTTGACATGCTCATCCATACACTGTGTGACATGAGTTAGCAGCGCTGAGGGCCTCCTCATGGCTTTGCACTCAGGAATCACTCCTGCCAGGGCTCGGGACCATTTAGACACCAGGGACCAAATCCAGGTCAGCTATGCTCAAAGGCAATGCTTTTGGTTTTTTTTTTTTTTTTGCTTTCTTGGTTCATAACCTGACAGTGCTCTGGAGCCACTCCTGACTTTGCACTCAGGAATCACCCCTGGGGGTCCTCGGGGAACCATAAGGGATGCCGGGGATTGAACCCAGGTCGGTACATGCAAGGCAAATGCCCGCCCCCTCGTCCTGTCACTCCAACCCCACAATATGAATTCTTGAGGAATCCCAGTGCAAGGAACAAACCACCACCAGTGGCCGCACCCCCAACTCTCACATCACATAGCCCAACAGTGCTCAAGCCAACACAGGGTGGCCACTTGCCGCCGTCCCAGCTCGTGGGCTCCCGTGGGCTTTCAGCACTGGTTCTCTTTCCCTCAGGACCCAGCTCGACCAGCCGGTGAGGGCGTCTGCAGAGGGTCCGGGCCCTCACGTGGCAAAGTGAAGTCTGCCACCCCAAGCCACGGAATTCAGTGGCCCAACAGCAGACTGGCTACACATGCAGGGTGAGGGGAAGGGGAACAGCAAGGCCTTGAGCTCTTCTCCACCCCCCTCCCCCCTCCCCTGGAGCTCCAGCCTTCAAATGGGCTCAGTGGTCAGGTGCCACGACTGTGGTGGGGTGTCACACACCGAAGGCAGGATCTGTGACTGTGAGATGAGGCTGTTGGGCAGGCTGTTGTGCCGGCTCTCTGGGGCCGCCTCGGCCCACGTCACCTGGAAGCCGCTGAGGGGCGGGTAGAGGTTGGCCTTGGCCACCTGCCAGGAGAAGTGGCCTGTGACGTTGGCGTCCTGGAGCAGGAAGGACGCAGAGAGGTTCTCAGGCTTGGCGAGCACCTTGGCGAGTGCTGGACCTGGGGGGTGCGGGGGGAGACAGGAAACAGGGTTCGGTCTCAGGGCTGCGACTCCCTCCTGCTCAGCTGCGGGAGATGGGTGCTGGCCGGGGAGAGGCCCAGTGGGCTGCAGGGTGCCCAGAGCGGGCTTCGGATTGCAGTCAAGAGGGGTGGCACTCAGAGTGCTGGTCTGGGTGCTAGCGGGAGAGCTGCGCGCGCCACACCAAAGGGGTCTACAGCGGGACTACAGCTTACATGTCAGTGGCTCGTGGAGTGGTGGCCCGTGTCCCCTGGTGGCTACTCTGGTGGCTTGTATGGACCAGTAGCTATATGGTGGTGATTCACATCAGTGGCCCGCAACTCGCATGGCATGGCCTGTGTGGTCTGGGACTCGTGGCGGTGGCCCGTGTGGACTGGTGGCTCACGTGGCAATGGCCTGTGTGGACTGGGACTCACGTGGCAGTGGCCCGTGTGGACTGGTGGCTCATGTGGCAATGGCCTGTGTGGACTGGGACTCACGTGGCAGTGGCCCGTGTGAACTGGTGGCTCCTTTGTGATCGCTGAAGGGGACTGTTGCCACACATGGCAGGGACACGCCAGAGCCACACTGGGCTGCAGGTCTGAAGGGGACGCACGGCCAGGCTGGGGCAGGACTCTCGGGGAATGTATCAGCCCCCATCTGGCCACCACAGCCCCGTGGGAGATACGGAACCTTTGGCTCTGCGGACACGTGGTCCTGGCGCCCGCTGAGTCTGCCCTGTCCTGAGTGACCCACCTGACTCCCCGGGGCAGCGAACAAGTTTGTGGCTCTTGCCCCTGAGTGCAGAGCAGGGTGGGGTGCTGAAGAACACGGTCTCCGGCTTCAGGCGGCCCCAGGCCCGCACGGGCTGCACCGTCACCTTGTACTTGCAGGAAAACGCCAGGTCTGGAAGGATGAGGTAGTTTTCCTAGGGCCAGAGGGTGGCAAACGCAGGCTCCAGGAGCAGCCCCCAGAGAGAGCAAGGGAGAGAGGAGGGCACCCCTTCCCTTCACGAGCCGCCCTGGGACCCCACCCCCACCCCACACCTAGATGCTCAGGACTCCACACACCAGGAGCCACTGATTGGCTGTAACCCGGGCCACGCCACAGAGCCTGGGACAGAGCTGTTTGTCTTTCCGTGGGAAGCCCGAGCTGGCCTCGGGCAGTGTGTGTGTGTGTGTGTGTGTGTGTGTGTGTGTGTGTGTGTGTTGGTGGGGGGGCACAGAGACAGGACAGTGAGAAGGGACTCGCCTTGCTCGGGGCTGACCCGGGTTCCATCTCCCTCTCCCTGTATCCCTGGAGCCCTCCAGCACAGAAGCAGGAGTAAGGCCTGAGCCCTGCACATGTGGCCCAAACTGCACACAGATGTCTCTGAGAGCCTGGTCTCCAGAGGAAACCCACCTTTTCTGTCCCCTGCTGTTGGCGCGTCAGTGATCGAGCCTTGGGTAGACCCATAGTTTTCTGAGAAAACGTCAGCCTTACGCTGTGTGGTATGGCCAGCTGGGTGAGCCCCGGGGACTCTGCACTGTGTCTTGGTCTGGCAAAAGCCCCGAAAAGCAGCCGAGTTGCATCCCACCAGGCTGAGCCCGCACCCGCCACTGTGCCCTGAGGTGCCCCTTCAGTGCCCCTCAGCTCTGCCCCTCCCTCCAAGAACTGGCCTAGACACTTTTCACAAAATGGGCCGCATTATTCCAGATTTTTCTGTGGGGGGCCACGGGAGAGTGGCCGCACCTGGCGATGCTCAGAGGCTCCTCCCAGCGGGGTCAGGCACCCAGGGCATGGGGTAGACGCTCACTTATCACCCTGTCTGCTGTTTTTCCCATGATCCAACTGTGTCATTTCTGGGCAGTGATTGCAGGTCTTGAACAATTTGTAAGTGTTCTGTTTCTACACAAGTTTATCACCCACGAAGATTTAAAAAAAAAAAATCCACTCTCCATTCAGCTGTTAACACTGGGATTCATATTTAGTTTCATCAGCTTTTCCCTGTGTGTAGTCTGTTTGGGTTTGGGCTCATGAATTTTTATTTCTGCATGTCAGTAAGAAATGTCAGAATGGAACGTGAATAAATTTCAGTTTAGTTCTGTGATCTCAAAATTAAAAAAAAAAAAAACAGTTTCTAAGTCCAGGGTGCTGGGTGAGCACCCTGGCCACGTGCTGTTGCTCTAGCCGTGTTTTATAGACCTGTCATCCCTCGCTCTCGGGACGGACCCCAAACACTGAATACACCACTCGCTTGTGTCCCAGAACAGGCCACACCAACCGGTCTGTCATTAGGAGCTGTCAGAAGGAGCTGACAGCAGAGACTGCTGTGGCCCCAGCAGTGTACTGTTTCCTGCCCAGGGTGGGACGGAGCAGGCAGCTCACTCTTGACCCCACGTCACTGGCCTCAGGGCACGCGGCATTCTGGAGGGCAGCCACTGACCCAGGTTCAATCCCAGGTGACACAGTTAATCCCCTGAGCACAGAGCCAGAAATAGTTCCTGAGCACCACCAGGTGTAGCCCCGAAGCTCACTGCCCCGCTCCCCAAAAACAACAGCAAAAGAAAACAAAGACCGGACAGATCGTCCTGGCTGATGTAGAATCATTCCCAAGCCCAGTGTGGGCGCACACCCGACACGTCGGGGCCTGACTTCATGCCCGCCATCCTGGGGGCGTTCTGTGACCTCTGCCTGGCCATGAAACCCCCTCGGCAGGCACTGCAACGTAATGCACTGTGCCCAGAACTTGTCCTGCTAATATGAGGAGTAAAGGGTCACCTGGGTCTGGCCACGCTGCTTCCTGCTCTGTGTGTGTGTGTGTGTGTGTGTGTGTTGGGGATTAGGTGCACAGACACGATGTCGCAGCTGCTCCTCCTGCTTCGGGCCAAGCAGGGACCCTGCGGCTCACCTGGGTGGTCCCGGATGACATCTCGGGCCCCGTGGTCTCATTGTGGGTGCAGGCCTCTGGCTGCCACTGCACATGGTAGCGGGTGACACCAGGCTCTGCAAAAGCGGGTGTGGTCAGATCCCAATGGGCACAGCCATGGGTGCCCACCCAGCTCGCAGGAGTGGGGCAGGAGGGGAGAGGAGTGCAGGAGGAAACTGTGTTGAGATGAAGGTCAAGAGACACACGGGGGGTGGGGGGGTGCAGGCGGAGGTTTGGAAGAGGAGTTGGGCCTTGCCAGTACAGAGCAGACAACCCTGAGTGGCTGATGCCCCTCACCCTAGCGCCGGTGCCTGCCGACGGCAAGCGTCCCCTCTGCAACTCCATCTGGGTGGCACAGGCTGCCCCCCTGTACACAGCGCCCTGCTCGGGAGTCGCTTTGTGCCCGCATGCATCTCCCAAATCGCTCTGAGCCAGCTCTTGCTCCTGTATCTCCGAGCCACGAGCAGGCTGGGAGCGGCGCCTCTGGCTGGGCCCTGTCCTCAGGTGGCAGGATGGAGCTTAGCCGTCTCAGACGGGCTCCGGGCAGAGGCTGCAAAGGCAGGGCTGTGGCCGAGAGCCTCGCCATGTCCCCAGGGACAGCCACAGGCGGCTGAGGGAATGACTATGAATTAACACGCAAAGCCACACAAGGGGCCACCCGAGCACTGCTGCTTAGAAAGAGGGAAAAAGTTTCTGGGCCAGAACAGTAGTCTGGCAGGGAGGATGCTTGCCTTGCACCCAGCCAACCTGGGTTTGATCCCCAGCATCCAATAGGTGTCCCCTGAGAACCACCAAGAGCGATCCTTGAATGCAGCACCAATAGTAAGCCCTGAGCATCACCGGGTGTGACCTCAAACCAAGCAAAGGAAAAGAAATTGGAAAAAAAATACTTTAAAAACAAATCAGAGTACAGCAGGCTGCCTTGCATGCGCCCAACCGGGTTGCATCCCCTAGGGTCCCCCGAGTACCACCAGGAGTAATTCCTGAGCGCAGAGCCAGGAGGAACCCCTGAGCATTGCCGGGTGTGACCCATAAAGAAAAATTTGAAAAAAATTGTGGGGGCTGACTCCATAGTATGGCACATACAGCTCTTGCCTTGTACACGGCTGACCCTGGTTCCATCCGTGGCGCCCCACAGAGCCCCCCAGGAGCCTTCCCTGAGCACAGCCGTGCGCGCTCATGGCTTCCTGATCCCCCTGTGTGTCAGCAGCTTTGGGGAATATGGCCCCCAGTTTGGAGTTTTCTCTGGGGCTCCAGACCGGAGTCTCACGTTCATTGTTCACTGTGTTCGTTTCCTTCTAGGTGCCTCGGCGGGTGCACAGCTGCCCAACTACTGTGGCAGAGGTACAGGAGCGGCTGGTGTCACCCACGGAGCAGGGCCGAGGCGGCTGTTGAGCAGCCACGTGGCCTCCACTACAGTCCCAGCGGTGGGCATCGTGAGCAGGGACTATGAAGCCTTACCCAAGGTAGGCGAGTGCCTCTCTTTCATGGCACTGACCCGAGTCTGATTCCGGGTCAGGGATCCACCTGGTGAGTCACCATGGGGGCGACGGGTCATTCGTGAGCACAGAGCCAGGAGCAGCCCCAGAGCACTGCAGGGCGAGCCTCAGACACACCCCCAGTAATGATACTTGCGAAGATGTGCGTTTCCTTGGGGTTGGGGAAGCTGGGGATTCACTCGGTTGTGTGGTCCCTGCGTACGAGGCCACTGGAGGAGAGGATGGCATTGGTGCCAGGACGTGACACTCTGCAGCACCACTGACCAGTTGTCTGTGGGCTGGGCTGTGCTGTGACTGCACGCTCCCTCTGTGCCGTCGCCATTCGCGTTTGCCAGAAACTATGGAAAGGGCACTGTGCGGCTGGCTCGTAACGGCCTCAGACACTCCTGGAGGGCAGCTCAGGCTCTCCTCGTCTCTGTAGGGCCCCACACGGGCAGAGCCACGCACATGGGCCACGGGGTGTGCATGCTCATCAAGGCAGAACCCGGACCCCAGGATGCCCCCATGACACGTGACCCGGGGCTTGTCTCTGTGGCGGGCCTAGTTGGCTTCTCCTGTTCCCCTCATCACTTGTGTCACGGACCCTTGGACTCTTGACTCTATGTTCCCCCCTCCTGTGGAACCCCAGATGTACCACCTGCAGCCCCCTGACCACTACCTAGGCGGTGCCTCAGAAACCAACCCACAAGGCTGACAGCAAGAAATTCCATGTGTTTTGGACGGAACACCAGCCTGCCACGGAAGGCGGGTGGTCATACCGCATCCCTTCTGGTGCCCTCGCAGCGCTGATGGGCCTCCCCCGCACCCGGGAAGGCGGGAAAAATCTTCGGGATTCAGAACCGCAGGATGGGAAAGGGGGTCCCGCCCTCCTCCGTGCCCTGACTTCACCCAGGAGCCCGAGACCGTGAGTGTGTGCGCATGCCCACTGCAGCCAACGCAAAGCCTGCACCCGCGTACCTTCGGCCTTTTTCCAGTAGATCTTCACTTGCAGCTGGTGGTCCTGGTAGAAGGGGGCCCCAATCTCCAGCGGCCGCGAGGGGCGCCGGGCGTGGAAGGGCAGCTGCCTCGCGGCCGCGCCTTTACGGCCCTTCCCTGGAGTCTCCTCTGCGACAAAGCGGCAGCGTCAGTCCCCCAAGGGCAGGTCACCTCCCCACGCACTGGGGCCACGGACACTGGGGGCGGGAGGCGTCACGCCGAGGGACACTGGTGAAGGGGTGCTTGTACACTGTGTGCCTAAATTCTGTCTTGAGCATCTTTGTATCTCACGTTGATTCCATTCTTAAAAATGTTTTGGGAGAAAAGGGGGGCACTGAGCCTCTGACTCCCCACGGGCACCACAGACCTCGTCGGTGGACACCCCCAGTTGAAAAGGCGGCCACACCAACAGCCACACAATCAGAACCCTCAGCGCCAAGTCACACCATGCTGGGATGTGGACCCGGGAATGCTGGGTGGCGGCTCCCCTCGTTCCCCCCCAAAGTCGCTGCCTTCCCAAGAGCAAGGAAGCCATGGGCGAGAGAGGAGAAAGGCAGCAACAGCTGTCCCCGGCAAGGTCACCCGGGGCCCAGCTGTACACACAACGATCCTCCCGGCCCCTCCCAGCTGGCACGGAGCCCCAGAAACGTGGCCTGCATTGGAAGCCTCAGTGCGAGCAGCGCCACAGCGTCGAGGCCCTGAGATGAGTGAGTGCAGGAGGCACCTCTGTGGACTAGCTCGGTGCAGGCACGCTCACCCACACAAAAACAACGCGCAGGGCCTCCTTGGCTGGCTGCGGGACGGCAGGATCTCGGAGACAGCCACACAACCACCGTTAAGTGCAGTGGCTCTTGGCGGTGCCACATGGCGCAGTGCACAGCTTAACGCCATCTCCACCCGAGATGATCTCATCCCCGAGCAGGTACTGTACACAGACGGCCCACAGGGGTGACCAGAATGAGATTGGGGGTTCCTGTGAACTCTGTAAAGTGACAGCTAGCCATGTAGGTGGCTGGGGCAGGGTGCTAATAAAGACTCCAGAAGTCAGAGTGCAGCGTGCAGAGTTCATTGCTCCCTCACCGCTGTAGGGAGACCTGCCCCCGCCCCCCGCCCCAGGTGCCCTGGACACTCACGGGGGCTGGCGGTGGCCGTGAAGTGCAGGCCCACCTTGGGGCTCTTGAGGCGCTTCTGCCCCCAGTAGGCCACGGCCTGCAGCTCCACGCTGTACTCACAGTCGGGCTGCAGGTGCTCAAGGCTCACGGCATGCTGCGACTTGGGGGCAAACACACACAGACACATCAGTGAGAGGTCCACGGTCCAGCCAACAACAAAGCAATTCCTTTAATGACCGACCATGCTGTGCTGTGGCAGGCACAAGACACGCCAGCACAGAATCTCGCCCCAGGGAGGGGCCGGCTGAAGGTCATATCGTAGAGCTGAAAGGCCAAAGCCTGCGTGGAAAGGAACCCACCCACAAGCCTACCCAGGCTGTCGGGATTTTAATCCAGATCGGCGTGTGCAAAGCAAGAGATTTAGCCTGCTATACATCACCCCAGCCCCACAGATGCTCAAATCTCTTTCTAACATCTACATGGGATGGACACATGAACTGTCTCAGCTACCGCACATTCTGTCTCTCTGAGTTCTGGAGCTATGGCTGGTGATCGCACACGAGGGGGGACATGCAACATGTTGGCTGTTTCCTGGTGTGTTTGTGTGTGTATGTGTTGTGTGTGTGTGTGTGTGTGTGTGTTTATACTCCCTCTGCGTCTCGCCTTGCGATGCTCAGGGCTTCCTGGCTCTGCTCCCAGGGATCAGCCTTGGTGGTGCTCAGGGGACCCTGTGGGCTACCGGAATTCAAACCCAGCTTGGCTGTGTGCAAGGCAAGTGTCTTAACTCTTAAGCTATCCCTCTAGCTCCCGAAACCAGCCAGTGTCTTTCTGTGACCTAAATAGGACAGACACAGTGAAGCCTCAGCTGCTGCTCATTCTGATTCTGTCTCTGATTTCTGGAGCTACGGCTGGTGATTGGACAGGAGGGGCTATATTTAACTGCAGAGAGAGAGGCTTCATTTCTCCCGGTTTCCACTTCAGCACCACTAATGAGAGAGAGAGAGAGAGAGAGAGAGAGAGAGAGAGAGAAGAGAGAGAGCGCGCGACGGGTCATGCCTGGCAATGTTCTGGGTTCCTCCTGGCTCTGCCTTCCAGGATCACTCCTGGCGGACTCAAGAGAACCCAGTGGGATGAGTGGATCCGAACCTAGGTTGGGTGTATGTAAGGCACATGTCTTAAGTGTGTGTGTTGGGGGACCCACCCAGAAATGCTCAGGGCTTCCTTCTGGCTTGGCACACAGGGATCACTCCTGGCAGCCTCAGGGGAACCTGTGTATGGAATGGAACCCAGGCGGCTTCATGCAAGGCCAGCATCCTCCCTCCTGTCCTAGCCTTTCAACCATTTGTGGAACCATTCCCACTCCCCATGTTGCTATTGCACTGCTGGGGTCCTGTGGCCACTTTCTCTGCACATCGGGGCCAGCTTCAGGTGCCAGCTACCCCCTTCCACTCACTCCGCCCGCAGTCTTCCTCCTCTTCTTCCTGGTGGGCACGGCAGACTTGCTACTGCTCGTGGCCCAGCTCCAGAACACTTTATAGTGGTGGACAGGCGTATCCGGCTCCTCGGGGACGTCCCAGGCAATGGTCACGCTCACAGTGCCGTCGGTGTGCCCCGTGGAGTTGACCAGCCTCAGGTTGGCGGGGGCAGGGGGTGCACCCGGATCTGGAAGCATCCGAGAAGGCAAGGACGTAGAGGAGCAGCAGAGCTGGGAGCAGTGCCCCTTCCCTCAACTCTGTGTCCATGTTCCGAGCCGGCAGGCTGAGCACCAACTCCCCTCCCCTCGGCTGTGCGATCGTCCCACTGCCACGGCATCCTGAGTGTCTTGAGCATCCCGTGACCATGAGTTCCTGGGGACCCGCCCCCCCGCGTGTGTGGCCACACCCACCACGGTGGGCTGACAGTGCTGGTGCATGGACCTGTCACTCACAAACACAAGCTATAGACAGGGCTGGGCAGGGGGGCTGCCCATAGGGAAGAGCCTGGTGGGTAAGACTTTGGGGAACTCTTCACAAGCCCCTTGCCCACGTGGATTCCTGGACCTGCTGCATCCAGGCGGGTTCCAAGGGACAGGCAAAGTGCTTGTCCCTGTGTCCAGGTAGGGTCCAGGGCACAGGCTAAGCAAGAGTCTTGGCCCCGACATTCTTTGTTTTCTCTAAACCCCGGTGGGGATGTGGCCTAGCCCCCATCCTCCAAAGGCCCTGGATGCACGTGGCCTTTGTCCCCCTCGCTATCCACACTCACCCCTGGAGGAGCGGAAGTGCTTGCTGGGTGCCGTGAAGCCACGTGTGCCGTGCACGTTGACGGCAGCCACGCGGAACTGGTACCATCGGCTGGGCCGCAGGTCCGTCAGCTGCAGCCGCTCATCCGTGGTCTGCGGGGATGGACAGCCCTGAGCCTTGCATGGTGCCAAGTCCCCCCGACTCACAGCCACGCAGCCCATGCCTCTCCCTGCACCGGGCTCCCTGTGGCCACACCCTTGCGGGCAGCCCGGTCCCTGGCACCATCCTGGCCAGTATTTGCGCGGGGGGGGGGCGGTTCCTAACATGGGGAAGGTTGAGACGTGGCAGTAGGAAGAGAATGTGTGTGGCCACGTGCACCATGGGGTATGGGCGCTGTGAGGGAGTGCTCCCCAGGCCTGAGCAAGGAAGCTCAGGAGTTTCTGGGAGCTCACAGCACCCGAGCTGCTCCCTTCTCCCTGGAATACAGATGGACATCTGCCAGATGTCCCCACACACAGCTAGACTTCGTCCAGAGTACAGTGAGAACACACACAGCACTGGATGGTTCCCAGTTCTTTTGGACAGTCCTCGGTGTTAAGGGACTGGCCGTCCAGCTGTCACCAGGCTGAGGGGTCGCTACCTGCTTCTGATGCAGCCCTTGGCACAGGGGCAGGTGCTAGCTCCAGCGTCCATGGAGGAAGTGCAGCACCCCCAGATGAGGCCGCCTCACCTCTGCCCACGGCTGCATCTCATCATGGCTGTGATTGGCCACGGGGTCCCAGGAGGACCAGAAGCCCACCCAGAGCCCAGCCTGCACCTGCCAGCTACAAGCGAAAGCTGACGGACACACAATACCCATGACAGCACATCATCCAAGAAGGAACCACGGTGTCAACCTGGTAAGGTGCCACTCATGTCCAGATATATGCTCCCCAAAAAAGGGAAGGATGAGAGAGATGGCCCCAGGTTGGGTGGCGCCTGGGTATATGAATACCACCCACATGTATGAGTCTGTGGATTCCATCTCTGGCACCCTGTTATCCCCCCAGAGCCCGTGCACAAGGAGTGAGTGTCCCCGGGGGTGGCCCTAAAGCAAATGTGAGCGCTGGTGGGGAGAGAGGGTGGTTCATGTCTCGGCCAAGAATCTGGAGTCATCACTCTATGCCCTGTGCTGGTGATCCCCTGAAATCCATGGCACGGAAGCAGATCTGCTTGCAAAAACTAGCCTCAGAGAGGCCAGCGCTCGCTCCCGAGTTCTTGAGATGAAAGGAAATAGGTTGTTTTTCTCATCTAGGCCAGTAGAGAGCCCGCAACAGCGCTGAGATCAGCTCCGGGCCCTCTCCTGGCACTCGTCCCTTTATCTCCAGATGCCTGAACTCACGGGGGACTCTGGAATGCTTCGATAGTCAAGGATTATGATGCGGTTCCAGAGCCCAGAGTGTCTGGGGGCCTCAGTCTATTCCCTGCAACCACCCGTTCCTCGGCAGGCTTATTGCACGGGTACTGGACAGCTGGCCTTCCTGGGGAGCGGGGGCCATGCTGCCTGCCTTCCCTGTGGGCACTCACCTGGGTCACCAGCTGCCAGTGTGTGGCATCGTCCTCGCTCGGGTGGATCCCCAGGTTCCACCTCCTCTGAACCACGTAGATGACCGGTTCGATGGACACGTTGAATTTGGAGGACCACCTGACCTCCAGCTGACCCGACGGCAGCTCCGTGAAGCGCAGCTCCTTCCGTGGCTTCAAGGGTACGCCTGCAACAAGACAAACGCCACCGTGAGCTGAGGCCGCGCCAGAAGCCACTTGCTCTGGCTGTCGAGACACCAAGACAGGCCTGGTCTGCCCCTGGCCCCAGAGATAGTCTCACCGAATTCCTGAGTCAAAGCCCGAATCCCTCTCTGTGGCAGTTCCTCTTGTTGGACTGTATCGTAAACGTGGCTAGGCCACAGCCCCGAGGTCTGACAGAACTTACACAGGGACCCATCCTGATGAGAGTGGGGCCCCTTCTGCTGGGCATGCCACCCCCTTCTCCAGCCACTGTCCCCTCCCAACGGCCCCGGATCCACCCACATGCCCCCGCTGCCCTTTCTGGCTCTGTGCGTGGCTGACAACTCACTAGCTGCATCCCGCACAGCCCTCTGGACTCAGCGTCCACGCTACACACCAAAAGAAGCCCCGTGGACAGAGAATGAAGAAACAGCATTGTTCCCGGGCCTGGGTAGCCCCCTGCACTGCAATTATTAGGCCATGCTTGTGATCTTGCGGGAACCCAATGGGCAGGCTGCCCAACGTGACCTTCCGTGCCCGAACCCGCACCCACCACTTCACTGCCCACACACGCAGGGATGCCCTCAGGCCTCAGGGACACCCCAGCTGTGGCCTGAGGGCTCGAGCAGGGCAGCTTCCAGCCAAATGCCCAGTGCCCAGTAAGCAGCACCCTCGCCCAAGCCCTGCATGTTGGCCCACCCCGGGACAGGCCAGCCCACAGCAGCTCTGCAGCAAAGGTGATGGAAGTGCAAGCAGCCCAGCCCCTCCTCCCAAGCTCTCCTTCTGGAACATTCCCATCTCAGCCATCTCCAGGGGTCGCCAGCAGCGAGGCCTGGCTGACCAGAGCAGGGGATTCAAGAGTTGTTTGAGTGATGAGGACGCATTTTCTGGTGATTGGCTTGTGACGCTAAGGGCCTGCTTTGCATTAGGGTGCATGGGGCCCCCCCTAAAGCAGGGGTCGGTGCTGTGCCCCATCTCTCACTGGCTCCTAATTGTCTGCATATGTGCTCAGCCCCCTAACGCGGGCCTCTCTCCCGGCCTTCCACCAGCTCTCCGATGGCAGAACCAGATGTGCCGGCAGGGACCTCCTGGCCGCCCTATGCTATGTGAAGCTTTGCCTTTGTGGTGGTTTTTGAACAGATCGGTCATCTGAAATCTCAGCTGCGCTGGTACCAGAGAAATGCAGAACTGCTCGGCTGACTGAAACGGCCGCTGTCCCCACTGCCTGCTACTCGTACAGCCCCCACACCCTACCCAGGCACATGCAGTACCAGACTCTGCGTGACATCAAAGGGGTGCAAAACCAAACAAGAAGGTCGAAAAGAGGCCGGTGAAGTGCTGGCGATGGCCATGCAGAGATGGGCATCCCTTGGTCACTGGCTGACCCTGGGAGCTGAGAGAGAGGCCACGTCCCCCGCATACCTGAGAAGCGGCCCGTGCTCCTGTCCAGCTTGGCACCAGGTCCCAGGAAAGCTGTGGACACCATGCCCAGACCCTCAGCGATTGATTTGTGGGGTCAGAGGGTAAGTGCAAGCATTAACACATTGCCTGGCACTCAGCTGACCCAGGTTCAATCCTGGGCACCCCAGAAGGTCTCCAGAGCCCCGCCAGCAGAGAGCACAGGGAAGCCCTGAGACCACCGGATGTAGCCTCAGTATAACAAAGAATGCGCTTATACAAGGCAGTGACTCTAATCCACCTCTAAAGGCCTAAAATGCCAGAGTTCCCAGAAAGAGGCATCCACCGGAGCCAGTTGGTCAAGTCAGCCCAGATGAGAATGTTCTGGAAAGAACCAGAGGCAGACAGGCTGGATGTGAGTACTTGGCTGAGGGACCCTCGGAAATGTCCAGTGTCTGCAGAACTGTCCCGCACTGTGCTGTGCTCTCCGCTGTGCTCAGGGGGTGGGCAGGCTATAGAAAGAGGCAGGAGGGGAGCACCCCCAGAGCAGAGCTGAAGCCCTGCATGCATGCAGGGAGCGGACCAGGGGCCCCACGTCCTTGAGAAGGGACAGGCTGTGGGACACCAGCTTCTGGCTCTGCGGGGCAGTGGGCTCTGTCCCCAGGGCCCAGCGGCCTGAGGTCTCAGCTCTGGGGGAATGTCACTTTCCTCAGGAAACAGTAATGAGGGTGTTCTGTTCTGCCTTGCGCCTTGCTCACACTTCTCCCAAAAGGTTTCCTCAGGCTTGTGCTTGGGACAGCTGTTGGGGTGTCACTCGGATTCCGTGCTCACGAACGACCACATGCTGCTGAGAACCTGTTTGCATCACACACATGCTTGGGATGATCCAGCGCACGCAGCTTCCCCGGGCAGGCAACCAGGACACCAACCCCAGGTAGGCCAGGGAGCTGTTGTGAGAAGTGGGGTCAGGGTGCAGGCACGGAGGGGCTAAGGCGGGAGAGCTCAGTTCACACTGAGTGGCTCTGTGTGTGTGGGAGTGTGTGAACACATGTGACAGCATGTGTGTAGGATCATGCGCGCATGAGAGAATGTGTATGTGAATATGTCTGAGTGTGTGAACATGGGAGCGTGTGTGGGCATGAGTGAGTGTGTGTGTGCATTGCGAGAGTATGTCTGAGCGCTTGGGCATGGGTACTTGTGTGAACAGAGTATGTGTGAGCATTAAAAGAGTACGTCTGAGTGTGTGAGCATGGGAACATGTGTGGGCATGGGTACTTGTGTGGACATGAGTGTGTGAGAATTGTGAGAGTATGTCTGAGTGTGTGGGCATGAGTGTGTTGAGCACTCTGCAAGTACGTTTGAATGTGTGAGCATGGGTACTTGTGTGGAACCTGAGTATGTGTGAGCAATGTGAGAGTATGTCTGAGTGTGTGGGCACGAGTGTGTTGAGCACTGTGCAAGTACGTTTGAATGTGTGAGCATGGGTACTTTTGTGGAACCTGAGTATGTGTGAGCAATGTGAGAGTATGTCTGAGTGTGTGGGCATGGGTACTTGCCCACATGAGTGTGGGCATGAGTGTCTGTGAGAGAGCATGGGAGTGTGGCCATGAGGGTGTGAGAGTTTGAGCATTGTGAGAGTATAAGAGTAGTTGTCCACACAAGCGTGTGAGTATGTATATGTATTTTTTGAATGTGATAATGAGAGCATGTGTGGGCATGAATGTGAGCATGTGTATATGTGAGCATGCATGTGAGAGCGTGTGTGAGCATGAGAGCATGTGTAAGCATGAACATGTGTGTATGTGAGCCTGTCGGCATGTGTGTATGAGGATGTCAGTGTGTTGTGTATGACCATGTGTGATCCTGTGTCTGAGTGTGTATGAGCATGTCTGTGTGTGTGTGTGAGCACATGCATGCAGGCGGGCCAGGTGTGAGTCAGCTGGTGGGAGCAGCCACTGTGCACACCCTAGCCAGGGCTGCCCCTGTGCTCCCAGACCAAGGGCAAGGTGCCCACAGAATTCCTCAGGGTCGCACAGTGGTGTAGAGACTCAGGCATTTTCAAAGCAAATCCAGCCCGTCCCTATCTTTGAGTAAGGAATCTACGCCACAGACCTCCTTAAACAGCTTCTTTTTTCATCCCTCCGCCTACTTGAAATGCATCCCAACAGGCTTTTGCATAAAAGACCTATTTTAATTTCTGTTCCCTCTGTAAAAAGCCCTACATTTAAGACACAAAAGGTTTTACTAATGGGTTTTCAACCTTCATTCTAAAAGCATCCTTAAGGGTAAAATGATCTTTCCCCCCCCCCCAACAGTAAAAGAGCAAATGGTTCATAATAACACAAAAGAATTCATCATCTTACTCTTACCAACTCAGTGGCTTTCTATTTTGCAAGTGATTTTACGAGGTTGGTAATAAGAGACAGGAGAACAATGACGCTATAAATCCATTATAGGAGCAGTAGTCACCAGAGGGGAGCCTGACTTCTCCTGGAGAGCTACACTGAAGCTAGCTTTGCCAGTGCCCGCCTGAGACATCAGGCAGGCACCACATGGCTTCCCGGGCCACAATGCCAGGTGCTGGACGGGTTTCCGCACTTAGTGAGGGACTCCACACTGACCTGAGACACAGCCCTCCTGGGATGCGGCCTTACATGTGATCAGGGACACTGGCCTCGAGGGTTGTGAGCATGTCAGAGTGTGTGTGACTGTGTATAGGCACTTGTGTGTGAATGAGCAGATGTGTGGGAGCATGTGAGTGTGTGAACATGGTTGTGGAGTGTATCAAGCCTGTTTTGAGTGTGTGGACACGTATATGAGCAGAAGCATGTGTGAGCATGAGTGTGTCAGCAGAAGTCTGTGAACATGTTTGAGTGTAGATGTGTGAGAGAATATATGAGCATGTGTATGTGAGCATGTGTATGTGAGCATGTGTATGAATACGAGCATCGGGGAGCATGACTGTAAGCATAACTATGAGTGTGTGTGGATATGAGTGAATGTGTGTGAGGATATGTGGAGAATAGGAGTATGTGATCATGAGTATGTGAGTGCACGGTCATGAGTGTGACTGTGTGCAAGAGTATATGTGAGCGAACGTGTGAGAGGAAATGAACATGAGTGTGAGTATGCATGTGTTTGGGTGTGAGTGCGTGAATGTGTATGAGCATGCGTGTGTGACTATAGTGTCAGCATGACTGTGTGACTAAGCATGTGCGTGAGAGGGTGTGTGAGTGTGTTTATGAATATGTGACTGTGCATGACAGTAAAAGCACCTGTGTGGAGTATATGATGATGCATGTGAGTGAGAGCATGAGTTCATGAGCACGTGTGTGAGCATGAACAAGTGTGCGGGTACAAGCATGTGCATATGTGCATGTATGATTATATGAGGGTATGTGAGCATGTTGTATTTGATTGACCTTGTGTGAGAGCATGTGAATGAGTGCAAGCAGGTGTGGGCTTGAGTGTGAGATAGTGTTGATTATTAGTCTGTGAACATATGAAATGGAAGAATGTGTGTGTGAGTGTGAGCATATGTGTATGCCTGAGTGTGTGTGCATGTGAAAGCGAGTGCTCAGCAGGAGAGAGAAGCATGTCTTCCCTTCCCCCTGCCAGCCCAGCCCCAAACAGTGACCGCACAACCTGGAGCATCTGGTTCTTACAGAACGAGAGAACGGGGTATATCAAAGGGGTGCTGCACCCCACACACACACACACACACACACACACACACACGCTCACTCCATAACTGCACAATGCCAGGAAACTGCCACAGCTTCCCCAGTGCCAGAGGACGGGGTTCCAGCAGGAGAGGGGAGGTGGGCATTTGGGCCTCAAGCTACTCATCAGAATGCCTCCTCTCCCCATAGCTCTCCCTGGGCCCCAGAGGCCTGCCCCCCTGGGCCTTTGGGGTGCATTTCAACTGCAGCACCAGCCCCTTCCTTCCCAGGCTTTGCACCCACACTTCCACACAAATCCGGGGACCGAATGAGTCACCAAAGGACATTGTGCACAGTTAGCCCTGGCAGCGCCCTATGACATTCCCCAGGGAATGGTGCACTCAGCTCTGCACAACAGGCCCCTACCCTATATGACTCCAATGAGGCTAAATTGCAGCCCTCCCCATCTCTATCCTGGCCTTTCCTGACACTCGACACCCTGGGTTCTCCTCTGTACCTTTGTAGAGAGTCTTGGGCACCTGGCAGGTATGGCCACAGCCGTTGAAGCAACATTTCTTCACGCCTGAGCATTCGCCATCCACCTCACAGCTTTCCACGCAGGCGGCCGCAAAGCCACTGGCCTTCTCAGGAGCTGGACAGCCACCCTGCTTCACTGTCAGGATGGACTGCAGGAATGCACAGCTGATCAGGCACTCGTAATTCTTCTTGGGGAACAGAGACTAGGAGAGATCACAGGGAAACATTCCACTCCCAGCTGATGAGCATGTAGAGGGGATCTTAGTCCCCCCCACACCCCCAATTCCACCTTCTTAGCAAGGGTCACGATAGAATGCCCTTGCCGCCTTTGCAACCTAAACCAGCGCAGTCCTGGGAAAAAAAAAAAGGTTGCAGGTAGATAAGGACTAAAGACTTGCTCTCATAAACACACACTAAAGCACACTCAAGACTACCTGTATGAATTTTGAGAACGCAATACAGTTTGATACCAAACCACCACACCCTAGGAACATGGGGGAAGTCAAAAGAAGAGGATATGGGTTAGGGAAAAAGGAAGAAACCAAGAGAGAAGGAAGGAAAGGAAGGAAAGGAGGAGATGATGAACGAAGAGAAGAGGATGGAGCAATGTAACAGAAAATGGAAATGGACAAAACACAAAGGATTTAGCATTGGAGAAGATGGAGAAGAGTAGATGATGAAAAGACGCAGAGGACAGGGTGGTGGAGGGAAGAAGAAAAGAGGATGATTTCGAGGAGACGTGAGTAGAAGAAAAGAAGACAACACAGAAAAGGTGAAGCAGTGAAAAAGAACCCATCAAGGAAGAGGAGGACCAGGAGGTACCGAGCAGAAAGACTGAAGAGGAAGAGGACGGGAAGGAAGAGAACTGACGGCGGAGGAGGTTGAGGAGGAAACAATAGATAAGAGGACGATGCGGTTGAGACTGAGAGGTAAGTTGAAGAACAAAAGAGCAGGAGACAATGGAGGCAGAGTGGTGTAAGAGAGGAAAGGACAACGTCAGAACAAGAGGAGGATTTGGAGCCACAGAGCCAAAAGGAGGAGTTGGAGGAAGGGGAGGGAGAAAACAGGCGGAGGAGGAGGTGGTGGCAGGAAGAATAAAAGACAGGGAGTATGAGTTCGTGGACAAGAGGTAAGTAGAAGAATGAGGAGCAGCAGACAGTGGAGGCAGAGTGGTGAAAAAGAAAGGAGGCAACATTCGAACAAGACGCGGAATTGGAGGCAAGGAGCCAAAAGGAGTTGGAAGAGGAGGAGGGAGAAAACAGGTAGAGGAGGAGGTGGTGGCGGGAGAAGAAAAGAGGAAGAGGAGGAGTTCGAGAACAAGAGGAAATGAGAAGAACTGAAGGTCAAGAGACTCCAGAGGCTGGAGTTGAAAATGGAACTTGAACGACATCAGAACAAGAGGAATTCGAGGTACGGAGAAAAGAGGAGGAGATGGAGGAGGAGGAAGGAAGAAGAAAACAGGTATCGGAAGAGGTGGTGGCAGGGAAAAGAAAAGAGCAGGACAACGACGAGGAGAAAAATGTTAGGAGAAGATAAAGGGGACCTCAGAAGTAGTTGTGGGACTGGGTAAATTTGTGAATTTGTGAGGGGGAGTGTCAGGGAGGTGTGGCCAGAGGGAGACCCTGGAGGAAAACAAGGCGATGCAGGATTAGAAGAGGAGACAGAAATGGAGGAAACTCAAAGGAGTTAGCATCGCAGAAGGTGGAGGAGCAGAGCAGATGAAGAAAGGAGGTGGAGGACAGGGTGGTGTAAGGAAGAAGAAAAGAAGATGATTTCAAGCATAGGTAAGTAGAAAAAACAGAAGACCACACAGAGGAGGTGACACAGTTCAAAGGAACCCGTCGAGGAAAACAGTACAATGTGGTACCAAGCTAGGAGGAGGAGGAGGAGGAGGAGGAGGAGGAGGAGGACAGGGAGAAAGAGAATCGATGGAGGAGGAGGTGGAGGAAAGAAGAGAGACGAGGACAATAGGTTTGAGAACAAGAGTAAAGTTGAAGAACTGAAGAGCAGCAGACAATGGAGGCGGTGTGGTGTAAGAGAAAAGGAACATGTCAGACAAGCGGAGAATTTTGAGGTACGGAGCTAAAAGGAGGGATTCGAGGAGGGAGAAAGCAGGCGGAGGAAGAGGAGGTGACAGGAAGAAGAAAAGATGGGGGATGAGTTCGTGGACGAGAGGTAAGTAGAAGAATGAGGAGCAGCAGACAGTGGAGGCAGAGTGGCGAAAAAGGAAGGAGGCAACATCCGAACAAGATGCGGAATTGGAGGCAAGGAGCCAAAAGGAGGAATTGGTGGAGGAGGAGGTAGAAAACAGGTTGAGGAGGAGGTGGTAGCGAGAGAAAAAAAGAGGAGGAGGAGGAGTTCCAGGACGAGTGGGAATGAGAAGAACGGAAAGGTGGCAGACTCCGGAGGCTGGATTTGTAAATGGACACTGATGATATCAGAACAAGAGGAATTCGAGGTACAGAGGAAAGAGGAGGAGGAGGAGGAGAAGGGAAGAAGTCAACAGGCAGAGCAGGAAAGAAGAGCAGGGTGACTACAAGGGGGAAAATGTCAGAAGAAGATGAAGGGGACCTCAGAAGACGGTGTGGGAGTGAATTTGTGAATGGAATTTGTGAGGGCGAGGGACAGGGAGGTGTGGCCAGAGGGAGACCCTGGAAGGAAAAAAAGGTGATGCAGGAGTAGAAGAGGAGATGGAAATGGAGGAAACTCAAAGGAGTTAGCATCGCAGAAGGTGGAGAAGCAGAGCAGATGAAGAAAGGAGGTGGAGGACAGGGTGGTGGAGGGAAGAAGAAAAAAAGAGATTCTTTGAGGAGGTAAGTAGAAGAAAAGAAGACGGCACAGAGGAGGCGAGGCAGTGAAAAAGAGCCCATTGAGGAAGAGGAGGACCAGGAGGTACTGAGCAGAAAGAAGAGCAAGAGGATGGGTAGGAAGAAAATGATGGCGGGGGAGGGGGTGGAGGAAAGAATAGAGACGAGGACGGTGCATTTGAGAATGAGAGGTAAGTTGAAGAACTGAAGAGCAGGAGACAATGGAGGCAGAGTGGTGAAAAAGAAAGGCAACATCCGAACATGAGGAGGCCCAGAGGCAGGAGAAAACGGGCGAAGGAGGAGGTGGTGGTGGTGGAAAGAAGAAAAGAAGGGGAGGATGAGTTCGTGGAAGAGAGGTAAGTAGAAGAATGAGGAGCAGCAGACGTTGGAGGCAGAGTGGTGAAAAAGGAAGGAGGAATATACGAACAATGCGGAATTGGAGGTATGGATCCGAAAGGGGGAGTTGGAGAAGAAGAGGGAGAAAACAGGGAGGAGGAGGAGGAGGAGGAGGAGGAGGTGGTGGCGAGAGAAGAAGAGAGGAGGAGGAATTCAAGGCTGAGAGGAAATGAGAAGCACTGAAGGTTAGGAGTCTCCAGAGACTGGAGTTGAAAATGGAACTCGGATGACACCAGAATAAGAGGAATTTGAAGTACGGAGAAAAGAGGAGGAGATGATGGAGGGCGAGGAGTAGGAAGAGGAGGAGGGAAGAAGAAAGCAGGTGGCCGAGGAGGTGGTGGTAGGGAAAGGAAAAGAGCAGGACAACAACGAGGAGAAAAATGTCAGAAAAAGATGAAGGGGGCCTCAGGAAAAAGTTGTGTATGTGGGAGTGAGGGAATTTGTGAATGGAATTTGTGAGGGGGCGGGGGGACGGGGAGGTGTGGACAGAGGGAAACCTTGGGAGGAAAAAAAAAGGGCAATCCAGGAGTAGAAGAGGAGACGGAAATGGAGGAAATGCAAAGGAAAGGAGTTAGATCGGAGAAGGTGGAGGATCAGAGTAGTTGAAGAAAAGAGGCAGACGATGGGGTTTTGGAGGGAAGAAGAAAAGAGGAGGATGATTTCGATCAGACATAAGTAGAAGAAAAGAAGATGACACAGAGGAGGCGACACAGTGAAAAAGAACCTGTCAAGGAAGAGGAGGACCAGGAGATACGAAGCTGAAAGGAGGAGGAGGAGGAGGAGGAGGAGGAGGACAGGGAGACAGAACCGACAGTGGAGGAGGTGGTGGAAGAAAGAAGAGAGATGAGGACAGTGCGGTTGAGAACAAGAGTTAACTTGAAGATCTGATGAGCAGGAGACAATGGAGGCGGGGTGGTGTAAGAGAGAAAAGGATGATGTCACAACGAGGAGGACTTGGAGGTACGGAGCCAAAAGGAGGAGTTGGAGGAGGAGGAGGGAAAAAAGAGGAGTTGGCAGCAGGAGAAGAAAAGAGGAGGTGGAGGAGGAGTTCGAGGACGCGGGAAACTGAGAACTGAAAATCAGGAGATTCTGGAGGCTGTATTTGAAAATGGAACACGGATGACATCAGAACAAGAGGAATTCGAGGTACGGAGAAAACAGGAGGAGATGGAGGAAGAGGAGGAGGGGGGAATAAGAAGAAAACAGGCAGAGGAGGATTTGGTCAAGGAAAGAAAAAAGTCGAGGACGATGTGTTTTAGAACAAGAGGTAAGTAGAAGAACTGAAGAGCAGCAGACAATTTAGGCAGAGTGGTGTAAGAAAAGGACAACTTCAGAAAAAGAGGAGATGTTGGAGATTCGCAGCCAAAAGGAGGAGTTGGAGGAGGAGGAAGGAGAAAACAGGAGGAGGAGGGGGATGGCGGGAAGAAGAAAAGGGGAGGATGAGTCTGTGGACAAGAGGTGAGTAGAAGAATGCGGAGCAGCAGACAGTGGATGCCAAGTGGTGGGGGGGGAAAGGAGGCAACATCCAAACAAGAAGCAGAATTGGAGGCACGGAGCCAATAGAGGAGAAAGGATAAAACAGAAGGAGGAGGAGGAGTTCGAGGAAGAGTGGAGATGAGATGAACAGACGGGCGTGAGACTTCAGAAGCTGTATTTTGAAATAAAACACAGATGACATCAAAACAAGAGGAATTCAAAGTACTGAGAAAAGAGGAGATGGAGGAGGAGGAAAATGAAAGAAGAAAACAGGCAGAAGAGGAGGTGGTAGCAGGGAGGAGAAAAGAGCAGGACAAGGACGAGGAGAAAATTGTCAGAAGAAGATGAGGGGGACCTCAGAAGAAGGTGTTGGTGTGGGAGTGGATGAATTTGTGAGTGGGAGGGACAAGGAGGTATGGCCAGAGGGAGACCCTGGAGGAAAAAAGAGGCGATGCGGGGGCAGAAGAAGAGACAGAAATGGAGGGAACTCAAGGGAGATAACGCAGAAGGTGGAGAAGCAGAGTAGATGAAGAAAGGAGGTGGAGGACGGGGTAGTGGAGGGAGAAGAAAAGAAGATGACCCAGAGGAGGCGAGGCAGTGAAAAAGAACCATCAAGGAAGATGAGAACCAGGAGGTACCGAACAGAAAGGAAGAGGAGGATTGGGGAGGAAGAGAATGGTGGTTGTAGAGGAAAGAAGAGAGATGAGGTCTATGTGTTGGAGAACGAGAGGTAAGTTGAAGAACTGAAGAGCAGGGCAGGGTGGTGTAAGACAGAAAAGGACGACATAAGAACAAGAGGAGGATTTTGAGGTACAGAGCCAAAAGGAGGAGTTAGAGGAGGGTGAAAAGAGGTGGAGAAGGAGGTGACTGTGGAGAGAAGAAAAGAAGGGGAGGAGGAGTTCGAGGACGAGAGGTAAGTAGAAGAATGAGGAGCAGCAGAGGGTGGAGGCAGAGTGGTGAAAAAGAAAGGAGGCAACATCCGAACAAGAGGCGGAATTGGAGGCACGGAGCCAAAAGGAGGAGTTGGTGGAGGTGTTGGGAGAAAAGAGGCAAAGGAGAAGGTGGTGACGGGAGAAGAAAAGAGGAGGAGGAGGTTCAAGGACAAGTGGAAATGAGAAGAACTGAAGAGCAGGAGGCTCCGGAGGCTGTATTTGAAAACTCAACATAGATGACACCAGAACAAGAGGACTTTGAGGTACGGAGAAAAGAGGAGATGGAGGAAGGAAGAGGAGGATGAAAAGAAGGCTAGGGAGGAGGTCGAGGAGGAGGAAAGAAGAGAGAGGAGGACGATGCATTTGTGAACGAGAGTTAAGCTGGAGAACTGAAGAGCAGCAGGCAATGGAGGCAGAGTGGTGTAAGAAAACGATGACGTCAGAAGAAGAGGAGGATTTGGAGGTACGGAGCCAAACGGAGGAGTGGGAGGAATAGGAAGGAGAAGACAGGCGGAGGAAGAATTGGTAGCAGGAAGAAGAAAAGAAGGGAGGATGACTTGGTGGACGAGAGGTAAGTAGAAGAATGAGGAGCAGCAGAGAGTGCAAGCAGAGTGGTGAAAAAGAAAGGAGGCACCATTAGAACAGGAGACATAATTGGAGGTATGGAACCAAAAGAAGGAGTTGGAGGAAGAGGGAGAAAACAGGCGGAGGAGGAGGTGGTGACCGGGAGAAGAAAAGAGCAGGATGACGGACGAGGAGAAAAATGTCAGAAGGAGATGAAGGATCTCAGAAGAAAGTGTGGGTGTGGCAGTGGGTGAATTTGTGAGGGGGAGGGGCAGGGAGGTGTGGCCAGAGGGAGGGAAAAAGGTGACGCAGGAGTAGAAGAGGAGACGGAAATGGAGGAAATTCAAAGGAGTTAAGCCTTGCAGAAGGTGGAGGAGCAGAGTAGCTGAAGAAAGGAGGGAAGAAGAGAATGATATTGCGGAGGTACGTAGAAGAAAAAAAGACGACACAGGAGGCGAAGTAGTGAAAAAGATCCCATCAAGGAAGAGGGGGATGAGAAAGTACCGAGCAGGAAGGAGGAGGAGGGTGGAGAGGGAAAAAACGGCGGTGGAGGAGGGCGTGGAAGAAAGAAGAGAGACAAGGATGATGCGTTTGAGAACAAGAGGTAAGTAGAAGAATGAGGAGCAGCAGAGAGTGGAGGCAGAGTGGTGAAAAAAGAATCAGGGAGCATCTGAACAAGAGGCGGAATTGGAGGCACGGAGCCAGGAGGAGGAGGTGGTGGTGGTGGGAGAAGAAGGGGAGGAGGAGTTCGTTGACTAGTGGAAATTAGTAGAACTGAAGTGCAGGAGACTCCGAGACTGGATTTGAAAATGGAACACGGATGACATCAGAACAAGCGATATTGGAGGTACGGAGAAAGGAGTAAGAGATGGAGGAGGAGGAGGGAAGAAGAAAACAGGTGGAGGAGGAGGTGGTGGCAGGAAGAAGAAAAGAAGAGCGGGATGACCACGAGGAGAAAAATCAGAGGAAGATGAAGGGGATCTCAGAAGAAGGTGCTGGTGAAATTCTGAATGGCATTGGGGGTGGGGTTTGGGGTAGGGAGTAGAAGAGGGGACGGAAATGGAGAAACTCAAAGGAGATAGCGTCGCAGAAGGTGGTGGAGCAGAGTAGATGAAGAAAGGAGGACGGTGTGGTTGAGGGAAGAAGGAAAAAAGAGGATTCTTTCAAGGAGGTAAGTAGAAGAAAAGAACCCAGCACAGGGGAGGCGAGGAAGTGATAAAGAACCCATTGAGGAAGAGGAGGACCAGGAGGTACATAGCAGAAAGTAGAGGTAGAGGGAAGAATAGAGAAGACGACGATGCATTTGAAAATGAGAGGTAAGTTGAAGAACGGAAGAGCAGGAGACAATGGAGGCCGAGTGGTGAAACAGAAAGGAGGCAGCATCCAAACAAGAGACAGCAGTGGAGGCATGGAGCCAAAAGGAGGTTTTGGAGGAGGAAGAAGAAAAGAAGGGGAGGATGAGTTCGTGGACAAGAGGTAAGTAGAAGAATGAGGAGCAGCAGACAGTGGAGGCAGAGTGGTGAAAAAGGAATCAGGCAGCATCCGAACGATGCGGAATATGAGGCAAGGAGCCAAAAGGAGGGTTTGGAGGAAGAGGAGTTCGACGACTAGTGGAAATGAGAGGAACTGAAGGACAGGAGACTCTGGAGGCTGGATTTGGAAATGAAACATGGATGACATCAGAACAAGAGGAATTCGAGCTAGGGAGAAAAGAGGAGGGAAGAAGAAAACAGGCGGATGAGGAGGTGTTGTGGGGAGAAGAAACAAAGAGCAGGGTGACGACGAGGAGAAAAAAATGTCAGAAGAAGATGAAGGGGACCTTAGAAGAAAGTGTGGGAGTGGGTGAATTTGTGAATGGAATTTGTTAGGGGGAGAACAGGGAGGTGGGGCCAGTAGAAGTATCCTGGAGGAAAATAAGGCAACGAGGGGGTAGAATAGGATACGGAAACGGAGCAAACTCAAAAGAGAGCATCAGAGAATGTGGAGGAGCAGCGTAGATGAAGAAAAGAGTTGGAGGACGGGGTGGTGGAGGGAAGATGAAAAGAAGAGAATTATTTCAAGCAGAGGTAAGTAGAAGAAATGAAGATGACACAGAGGAGGAAAGGCAGTGAAAAAGAACCGTTCAAGGAAGAGGAGGACCAGGAGGTATCGAGCAGAAAGACAGAAGAGGTTGACGGCGAGGAAGAGAACCGGCGGTGGAGGAGGTAGTGGAAGAAAGAAGAGAGAGGAGCACGATGCGTTTCAGAACAAGAGGTAAGTTGAAGAACTGAAGAGCAGGAGACAAATGGAGGTGGAGTGGTGTAAGAGCGGAAAGAACGACGTCAGAACAAGAGGAAGATTTGGAGGTATGGAGCCAAAAAGAGGAGTTTGAGGAGGTGGAGGGAGAAAAGTGACGGAGAGGAGGTGGTTACAGGAAGAAGAAAAGAAGGGGAAGATGAGTTCGTGGACGAGAGGTAAGTAGAAGAATGAGGAGTAGCAGACAGCGGAGGCAGAGTGGTGAAAAAGAAAGGAGGCGGTATCCGAACAAGAGGCAGAATTGTATCTATGGAGCATAAAGGAGGCTTTCGAGGTAGAAGTGAAGAAAATAGAGGAGGAGGTGGTGAAGCGTAGAAGAAAAGAAAGCAGGATGATGATCAGGAGAAGTGTGTTAGAAGAAGATGAAGAGGATGTCAGAAGAAGACCTGCATGGGGTATGAGAAGGTGCATGGTATGTTTGAGGGGGAGGGACAGTGAGTTGTGGCGAGAGGGAGACCCTTTGAGGAAAAAAAGATGATGCAGTATTATAAGTGGAGACGGAAATGGAGGAGGATGAAACTCAAAAGAAGTTGAGTCGAAGCAGATGGAATTTAATGGTATTAGACTAAAATCAGGTGGATATTGGGGTGGTGAATAGAAAAAAAACGGTGAGTTTTCAGTGGTTATATAAGTAGAAGATATAAAGAGTACACATAACAGGTGGAGCACTGCAAAACAACTCGTCAAAGAAGAGTAGGATGATGTATTGTGCAAAAAGGAGGAAGAGAAGATAAAAACAGGTGGATGAGAATACGTTGGTGGGAAGAAGAGAATACGAGGAGGATGATTTCAAGGACAAGAGGTAAACAGAAGAACAGGAAACAGTGGAGGTGGAGTGGTGTAACAGAAAGGTAACGTCAGAACAGAAGAGAAAGTTTGAGGTATGAAAATGATGATTTGGAGGAAGAATGAGAACAGACAGAGGAGTAGGTGGTGGAGGTAAGAAGAAAAGAAGAGGAAGATGAATTCCAAGAGGAGTTGTAAGTGGAAGAAATTAACAGGACACAGAGTAAGCAGACTTTTGAAACAAAAGAACTCATCAAAAGAAGAATAGTACGAGGAGGTACTGAGAACCAGTTGGAGATGAAGGAAGAGGCGGAGAATAAGTAAACAGGTTGAGGTGTAGATGGTCGCAGATGGTTGTAGATGGTTGAGGGAAGAAGTAAAGAAGAGCAGGAGGAGTTTTCGAGGAGTAAGACATAAATAGCAAAAATGAAGAGCAGGAGTTAAGGGTAAAAAGGAAAAGTGAAGTACAACATCAGAAGAATAGGATGCCTTGGAGGAACAAAGAAGAGAGTAGTTAGCGGAGGTGCAAGAAGGTATAAGAAGAGTGTAGTATTTAAGAACAAGAAAATAGGTAGATGAGTTCAAGGAAGGTAGAAGAATAAAAGGAGGAGGAGGAGGAGGATGATAAAGAATAGGAGTAGAAAAGAAGAAGAAAGAATAGAAGAGTATGGGATGGGGAGGCATTATGAAAGCAGGAAGAGGATAAGGAACTTTAGTAGGAGAAGCAGGTGGTATGAAGAAGAAAAGGTGAGTAAGAGGGATGCGAGATGATGAGGTGGAGGAGGGAGAAGAAAAGTCGAGAAAGGAAGAGGAGGTAGAGGAGGAATCGGAAGAGGGAAGAAGAAAAGAAGTGGACAGGAGGATAAGTTGAGGGCAGACGACGAGGTTGAGGATGAGATGAAGAAGGGAAGAAGAAAGAAACTTGACAGCCATGCAAAGTATCGTGAATGCTCAAGCTTAGTTTCACAGTTCATTTGCCGGGAGCTGCTCGGTGCCATTTCCTTCACTGGCTTTTGAAGCTCTAATTTTAGATCCAAACCTACATTAGTCATCGCAGAAGTATGTGTGTGTGTGGGGGGGGGGGGATCTGGGAGGATTAGGCAATGTCTGCCAACTCTCTTCTTTAGACAAAATGTATACATTTCAGGCAACGAAAGCAAATACTGCCCTCCCAGGGGCCCGAGTGATCATACAGTGGGGAGGGCACATACCTTCCACTGGGCCAGCCTGGGTTCAACCCATGGCATCCCATAGGATCCGCTGAGCACCGCCAACTCTGTTTCTGAGTGCAGAGCTAGGAGCCAGCCCTTAGCATTACTGATACTCAGGGTGTTCCCTTGCTCACACTGGGGTAGAAGCAAATCCACTCAAACTTCCTCCTCTTGGAGCACAAGGGGTGTCTCAGCATCCGCTGGGTCAGAAGGGCCATCGCACACACAACAAAGGCTATGGATCTCCCTCCATGCCCAGTGCCACCCACCCAGAGCCGGAGGAGCTAGAAGACACAGATTCTCTGCATCTAGATAACACAGCCCATTAACGGGCAGAGCTAAACACTGGCACTCAGGTGGGGAGTCCTTGTGGTCAACCAACCAGTCAGAAGCTGGGGCCCTGATGAGCACCCTCATTCATACCGTCACAGAGGTAAGTGTGGCCGGTGCGTGCACTCAGCAGCTCTGGCTTGGGGGGAATGATGAAGGACGTATTTTTTAAAAACGTGATGGAGGGGCTAGAGTAATAGCACAGCATGGACGGCAGTTGCCTTGCACGCGGCTGATGTGGCTTCAATCTGTCGCATCCATAAGGTCACCCCGAGCACCACCAGGAGTAATTCCTGAGTGCAGAGCCAGGAATAACCCCTGAGCATCACCGGGTGTGGTCCAGAAGTAGAACAAAAAAACAGATCCGTCCAGGACAACTCTGGAGAAAGCAGACAGCGCAAGTCGGCAGTACTAGGGCAACTGAAGAGAGAAGACAGTGGGGAGGGTGCTCACCTGGCCCAGGGCCAAGCTGTGTTCAGTCCCAAGCATCCACGAGTGATACCTTAGTGCAGAGCCAGGAATAAACCCAAAGCATAGTTGGGTGTGTCCCCCAAAATATTCTAAACTGGACATGGCTGGAGACAGACATTCGTGCTGACCCCTATGCAGTGTCCAGGGCCAGCGACTGACCAGGAAGACTTGAGGAACACAGTGTAAAGTAGGAACGGTGAGAGAACACAGGTCAGCAGAAAAGAAAGGTGCATAATGCAGTGGTAGGGATAGGGGAGCCCACTACGATTCACATAACAGGCTGCACATTCCCGCCAGGGTGGGGAAATCTTAGAGCACTGTCGGTCCCGGAAATCCAGTGGTCCCGCAGGAACTGTAGGCTTTCAGAAGCTTCTAGAGCCTGGAGGAGGGAGGGCAGGCATGCACTGCCATCTCGCCATGCCCTCCCCATCTTCCGCACAGCACCTGGCACACGGGGGAAAGGATTAGCCCACATAGTCATTTCTAATCAGCTCCTAAGCAAGAAACCGGTCTTACGGATATGGGGGTGCCTGCCGAGGCATGGGGCAGACTAGGGGCCCTTCATGCCAGCACAGACTACTCTGCTCCCTTGACCAAGGTGTAGAAGGTCATGACGGGTACATGAGTGCAGGCTCAGGAGGGGAGGGAAGGCAAATGGAGTCAAGAAAGGAGAAAGTGAGTTTCCGAGAGAGGCCATCAGCACCCCAAAAGGAGAGGTGGATAACAGTGATGATGTGGAGGGCAGGGAATATTCTAGAAAGAATATTCTTTGTGTGGACAGGGCAGAGAACTGGAACCTACACAGCCCGCCTATCTGGACATGACCAATGCATCAGCCAGGGGAGAGCAACAGGGTTTGGTGGCAAGTAATCTCCCTCGCAGCTTGCAGGTGACCCTTGATTCATCAAAAGGAAAGGAGAGCTAGTAATTAGTATTTTTGCTAAACATAACCCAAAGCATTAACTCTATAAAACAGCTGGCACAAAATAAGGTGAGTTCTGTGCCCGACAAGAACATCTGTATCAGAAAGGCTGTGCCAGAAATGCTACATAAAATAGAACAATGCAGACTCATTTTAAATGTCTAAGACCCTTAAAGCGCACCTTTTGTTTTGTTTTCCAGGCCAGACCCAACTGTGCTCCTGACGCTTACTCCTGGTGCTGTGCTCAGGGGTCACTCCTGGTGGTCTCAGGGGACCTATTGGGTGCCGGGAATAGAACCCAGGCTGGCCGTGTGGAAAGCAAATGCTCTCCCCACTGTCCTATCATTCCAGCCCCACAGTTTCTTTTCAAGCGAGTCATGCTCCAATTTTTCAGTATCTGTATTGCAAACCAGAGTGCTCAAGGGGAAGGGAGAGAGAGAGAATGAGAGAGAGAGAGGTGGCTGCCATTGAGGCAGGCTGGGAGGGAGGGTGATGGGAGGGAACCTGGGGACAGTGGTGCTGGGAAATGTGCACTGGTGGAGGGATGGGTGTTGGAACACTGTATGTCTGAAAGCTAATCATGAATAGCTCTGTAAGGGTCTGTCTCAGAGTGATTCAATAAAAAGAGAGACAGAGAAAAGCACCCGCCATTGAGGCAGGCTGTCAGGGATGAGGGGCTGATGGGAGGGAAACTGGAGGCATTGGTGCTGGGAAATGTACACTGGTGGAGGGATGGGTGTTGGATTACTCTATGACTGAATCCTAATCAGTCACATAAAACTCTGTAACTGTGTACCTCACTGTGATTCGATTTTAAAAAAAAAAACCAACCTGTGAAAAGTGAGGCAAGGAGATAAGCAGACAGACCAATGGCTCAAAGACTTATGTGTCCATTGTGTCTTGGTCTCAGGGAATGTCAACCTGAATAAGCACGAGAGTGTGTCATGGGCCACTGGCAGGTGTCACGAAGGCTGGCAACGAGCCAGGCTGGGGGGGGGGGGGCTGCAGCAGACAAGGAGCCCTCTCTCCCTGTGACTGGAATGCCATCTGGTCCAACCTCGATGGAAGTGGCACAGAGGCATCAAATCAGCAATACAGCAGCCACGGGAACCACGGAGGCCAGTTCTCTGCATCTCCCCACAAGAACATGAACTTGCACTTCATGGCCATGCCCAAAACTCAAATGTCACGTGACAGATGAGTGGATCAAGCAGCTGTGATGAGCGGGATCCTTAGTACAGCTGAGCAGGCTCACACTTATCCTACCTAGGTTCGATCCCAGCATCCCTGAGTGCCAAGCCAGGAGGAAGCTCTGAGCGTCACTAGGTGCAACCAAAAATAATAATAAAAGACCGCAAAGTCTCCCTAGGGTACTGCTCTGGGGACAAAACCTGGGTCGCCTGCTCACAAAGCCTTGAAGAACCATCAGGGTTTATATTCTGTGTTGTATTTTTAAATCTCTTTTTTTCCTCCTATCTCTGTTGTTTCTGCTTCTGTCGTGCACATCCATGAATACACACACGTGCACGTGCGCATGTCCCCACACCCCAGGGCCACGTGAGATGGGACAGTCGAGGCCATAGCACTTACCTCGCAGAAGCTCTGGCACTGCTGCTTGGTCAGATCCCATGAATCCCTGCACGGCTCCAGGCACTGTGGGTGAGAACCACGACATACCAATGAGTCACACCACAGAAACGAGCCCCAGCCTGGACACAGAGGCAGACGCTGCTGAGCTTGGGCGGGAGGGGTCAGGGCCCACACACCCAGGAAAACACTCTTGAGTTTTCTGGTCTGGTTTTGGGGCTCTCAGGGGTCCGGGATACCATGTGAACCACAGGGTCAATTCCAGGTCAGTTGCATTTGAAGCAACTGCCTTACCTCGGTTCTATATATTGCACCCCTAAATGCCACTTCTGTTTCAACAATATTTCCAGAAAATTCTGAGATTCAAGAACTTAAAAAAAAAAGACATGTTTTCTGTGGGAAACATTTTGGGAAGAGGGGGATCACTCTTGGTGGTACTCAGCAGTTGCTCAGTGCTCTGGGCTCACTTCTGGCCATGCCCTGTGGACCAGACACCGTGCTGGCGATGGAAGTGTGGTTGGCTGCATGTGAAATGAGCATCTCACCACTGTGGCAAGCACCAAGCAGTAGATGAGTGCGTGTGTTAGATCCTCACACAGTCCATTGTCAAGATGCAGTGCCTCCTACATGGGTTTTAGTGAATTTGGTGGCAGCAAAGAGCAAGAAAGGAACGAGGTGCGTGCAAGATATTTTTGGGGGGCATTGTTTCTTGCTTTATCTACATCCCCGTTTCTCTTTCATAGGACAGCTTTGACATGACATGCTCCAATTTCACTGCTTTTAAAAGCGGGAGCTCTCCAAATGTTTCGTTTTGCTGCAGCCGACATGACACTGTGGCCAGTTTACTAGCATGTATTTCTCTCAAGCACGTTTTCAAACAAATCTCACAAGATATGAGTCCTGATGGCTCCCTCACACCTGTGCTCTCCAATACTGCTTCCGTGATTTCTCCCTCTGTGCATGGGAATGCAACAGTGGACAACCACGGCTCAAGAAACTCGTCCGCCACATATCGTGGGCAATTTCTGAAGTAGCAGAGTCCCACCCTTTCACATCAGTGCGCTGGAGAAAAATAACTCTGCCTGATGCTAAGGCAGAATAGAGAGGCCGTGGGGCAGGGTTTCAAGTTGCATGGCACAAAACACAAGTGAGTTGCTTAGAAAACCATGTATGCTGGACAGACACACATATGTGATGGCAGTGGAGTGGCAGCTACTAGGGATAGTGGCAACTACTAGGGGTGAGGGATGGCCAGGAAGCCGTGGGCCACAGGGACTAGCACTGGGGCTTACACTTTCTTACAGACCAGCCACTTAGCTACTTTGAAGCGTGACCCTCATGTCCTAAACCAAAGCTGCCCCCTTCCAAGTCTTCCAGTCTTGGCTATTAGCCCCTCAAAGGCGCAGTAGACAGCACGCCAGGCCTGATTTACCTTCTCCAGGCCAAAGCAAGAGCTCAACAGCACTCCTTCCTTGCAGGGCCCAGCATAGTGGCACAACTGGACAAGCTGGAGGAACTGGCCTTTGGGTATTGGGAAAACACTCCTGAGATCTGAGATGGGAGTGTGGCTCATGTCCCCGAACCCCCAGTTCAGCCCCCACATCATGCATGAAACATGTATTCCTCCCAAATAAAACAACTTTTTGTCATGTACCTTGCAGCACCTCAGAATCCAGAAGAAGTTCTTGCAGACTGTCCCTGAAAGCAGTGCCCACTTTGAACATAGGCTGACGCAATGCCCTCAGTGCTTGAACTACCCCCACCTAAGGCCCCGTTGTGAACTGAGCCTGAACAGTTCCTGGAATAAATGCCATTGACGACACAATAGGCCCCTTGCCAAAGTGGGCACATTTCTGCAACGCTAATGAAAGCAATCCATAACCCACCTGTCCACGTTCCTCACCAGATTTTTCCATGTCAGGCATTCGCGTCATTCCTACAAGGCTCCAGCTAAGTGCACATCGGCCCCATTTCCAGGAACGACTCATCAGCAATGTCTAAACATACATCCGGAGACCTTCCTACTGGCGGCAACATTCTCTGCAGACTCCTCTGTGGAGTCTGTCTGGCACTCAACTAAACTCAGCTTCTCTGAGGAATGCAGCATAGCTCAGTATGCCAACGCTCAAGGGTGTTTGAGCAGGGCATATGGTTTTGGCACAACTGAAAGAGGAAACTAAAAAATGGAAGTCACTGGCACAGATCAAGCAATAAGGAAGAAAGAAAGAAAGAGCAGGAGGAAGAGAGGAAGGAAGGAAAGGAAGAAAGAAAGAAAGAAAGAAAGAAAGAAAGAAAGAAAGAAAGAAAGAAGACTTTTTTTCCCGGCTGGGGTGGGGGCGGGAGTTGGGGATGGCAGGAGGGAAAGTGGGGACATTGGTGGTGGGAAATGTGCCCTGGTGAAGGGACAGGTGTTGGAACACTGTATGACTGAAACCCAATCATGAACAGCTTTGTAATTGTATCTTATGATGATTCAATTAAATTTTTTAAAAGAATACAAATGACAGTATTGGCGGTGGGTGGGAATCATTTCCTCCAGGCTATGCCTTTAAATGTGATGAAGAAGGGGGTATGTGACTGCCAACAGATCAACCTGTATCTGTTGGGCGAGTGCTTCAGCAGCCTGATGGTGCCTTCAGGTTTCCTGATACCCCCAAATTGCCGCTGTGCCTTTGGCCAGAGCCCAACAACTTGGGACCAAGTTTATACCAAGAAATTAAACAGCCAAACGTTAGGTATGTGGAGGGCACACCCACAAGCCACCTCCAGTTCAACTGTACAAGCTCATTTAGTGGCTTTATTTCAGAAACTCATAGATAAATCTCGAAAAAGATTAAAAGCCACAGTTAATCTCAGACCCATGCATGGCTGAACAGACATGGGTAAATGGGAGGGGGGCGGGTTGGCTTGGTGGCCTGCCCAAGCAGAGCCCCCAGCAGCCACTTGCTTCCATAAACCAAAATCACTGCCATACCTCCATCCTGATGGACCTCACCAAGATATAATCTGCTGAAAAATTTGTAATGTGGATCTTTAGCGCACCAACAGCCCTGGCCCAGAGACACAGAGTCAAGTCCCGGAAGACACCACAGCGCCAGAGATCTCTCTGGGCCCCATACTGAGCCAATTTCTCCGGGGCACCCCAGATGAAGCAGGTGCAGTCTCCCCCCCACACACACTCCAGATGGAATCCCGGTGACCAAGAGCTTCTATAAGCAAGGCCCAGGTATGCGGGTTCCAGGACTAAATATCCAGGCCACATGGCGGCAGAGGACCCAACCTGTGCCTCCCCGGATCCCCGCCCACCCAGAAGACTGGCTATTATGCCCACAATTTGCCTCTGGGCACCATCTTGGCACACCAACTCCTCTGGCCCAGAGACACAGCAGCAAGTTCCAGATGACACCACAGTGCCGGAGATCTCTCTGGGCCCCATACCGAGCCAATATCACCAGGGCACCCCAGATGGAGCAGATGCAGTCTCCCCCCCCCCCCGCCCACACACACACTCCAGATGGAATCCCGGTGACCAAGAGCTTCTACAAGCAAGGCCCAGGTATGCAGGTTCCAGGACAAAATATCCAGGCCACATGGCGGCAGAGGACGCCGAAAATTTGCCTATGGGCACCATCTTAGCACTCCAACAGCCCTGGCTCAGAGGCTCCCAATTGAATCCCAAAATGGATTAATGCCATACAGAGATGTCTCTGGAACTGAACCATTTACCATCTAGAAATTTACATTTACAATTGAGGCCACACGAGCTCTCATGATACTCAAAATGAGCAATGAAAAATAAATTATCTAGTGTCTGCCCCTGGCAGGTAGGCTTGATTGGTTACTGTCACTGTCATCCCATTGATCTTTGATTTACTCGAGCGGGTGCCAATAACATCTCTATTCCTCCCAGCCCTGAGATTTTAGCAGTCTCTTCTTACTCTTTTCCCAACGACTGGAGGCTCTTTCAGGGTCAGGGGAATTAGACCTATTGTTGTTACTGTATTTGGCATATTGAATATGCCATGGGAGCTTGCCAGGCTCTGCCCGTGCAGGCGGGATACTCTCAGTAGCTTGCTGGGTTCTCCGAGAGGCATAAATGGGTAGGAAGTATTTTATAATCTGTTGGCTGCACAATCCGGAAAGTGGCCTGGAGCATGGCGGTGGTTGTGCAGTGGAGGTCGGCTGCCAGGGCTGGAGCAGAGAGGGCTCTCACCCATCCCACAGCCTAGTGTGGAGTTCCTTGAATGGTAGGTTTGAGTGGTAGTGGGGAAATTTGAGCAAAATATAATGCCCCAAATTAGAGAGAAATGGGGAAAATTGTACCCAGCCGCCGCCACACTTCAGGACGCTTTCCAGACCCGCGTGGCAGCTCCGGCCGAGACTCACGCACGACTGAAGACCCACAGAACA